>JAQMYM010010900.1:0-48806 GCA_030014255.1 Parauchenoglanis ngamensis | reverse complement strand
GACCTGCCCAGGGTGTACCCCGCCTCTCGCCCGAAGATGCTGGGATTGGCTCCAGCTTCCCCGTGACCCAGATGGATGGCATCTAACATCCAACAAAGCATGTAGGCAAAGAAAGAAAGAACTCACAGAAACTACAACATCAGAAAAGTAACAGGAAAAAAAGGAGACATTTTGTACCTCTTTTCCACAAAGTGACCTAGTTCTCTAAGGTCTTAATGAAATGTCTGTCACTTATTGCTTTGGTTGAACTAGCATGAGGATAAAGCATGGCAACACGCATCTCATGATGTCTAAACAGAGCTGTTCAGGCCACTTTGTATGCTTGTATCCTTTAAATGATAAAGAGCCACTGCCCCCCCCTTCCCGCTCACTCCGCCCTGCCCCCTGTCATCCCGCCCCCCATGCTCACTCCGCCCCCGTTTCACAAGGTATGCCCATGTGAATACAGCTTCGCGTTACCATGGCAACTCAAAGTTCGTACACACAGTTCAACAGGCAGCACAGCCGATGAGATCTCAAGGCCTCCAGGTCCAAATTATTTATTAGGTCAAGTTTCTGCCTTTTTGTGAAATTACAGATGGATGTAACGCACATTTTCCCCAGCTCAGCATGCTCACATCGCTATGGCCTACACACGGAATCTCTCATTTTACTCTCAATATTTAAGACTGATCATGAGATAAAGTTCATCCTAAAGACATTCAGCTAACAAACTAATAGCATTAACAGTATTGTGGATCCTGCAGCAAGTAACACCAATAAATTTCTAGAACATTAGCATAAATCTCAGCTGTTAGCGCTAGCTAGTGCTAAACAGCCAGAGAAACACATAGCGTAATTATTTCCCTCGTCTGCAGTTTTGTGACAGGAAGTTGGTATTGATGTCTCTTTTAGGTACAGTTTCGCAGTAATGTGTTGTACTGGCCCAGGTAGGTAATGTTAGCACACACAAAAAGGCTCTTGCTGACTATATCGGGATCGCTGCCATCAAAAATAAACTCAGTCCACTCAGCTCGGGGGTCGATGTGACAGCGCCAGTGCTTAGCTCACTTCAACATAATGCTAGCAGCTAGCGGGTTCAGTGGTAGTTATAAAAAAAAATGAAGCTGTGGGCGGAGATACTCAGATGGGGGTGGCATTATTCTAATGAGCTGCTAGAGAGTGGGCTTGTAGGTGCTCCAGATACCCGAATGCGTACTGAAATGGAGTTTTTCATAATATATGCCCTTTAAATAAACTTCTCCTTACTTCAATGAAACTTTAATTACACTTTAATTATGTGTAATTACACATTTATGTGGAGCAACCGCTGAAGGTGCCATTATTATTGAAATGATAACATATTAGAAGAAGTGCATTCATATAAACCTGCATATTCAGTTGTGTCTCATGTCCTGTATGATTCCCCCGTCTGTTAAAAACGGACTGTGGTTTAAAGCGTGTTCTGATGAACTAAACAGGAAATGGATGTTTACTTACGACACACATTCACCTCGTTATGAAGCACAGAGACAAAAACGTGTTCATTCTGTCATGACCATGTTTTTTTCCCTGGAAATGTATTTTAATAATAATAAAAACAGGTGTGAGTATATTTCTCATGCAACTAAGTAAACACACACACACACACACACACACGTGGACAGGACAAGCAGTATTCGCATTTCATCTTTTAGAAAGTGTCCGAGACTGTTATAAAATGTTTTTATTGCACAACCTTTTTATTTTTGTTCTATTTTTTCTTTTTTATTCACATTTTGCATAATTTTTTTAATGTTCAACTTTTTTTCATTTCTTTTTTAGTTAACGTTTGCTTAGTTTTCGTTATTCCTGTGATGGTTTTGTGACATGAATGTTTTTGTTGCTCAATTGTTTTTATTTTTCATCTTATTTTGTATTTACTTCATTTTGTTCTTGCACAAATTATTTGTTGTGAGATTGTACTGTTGCACAACTTTTCTGTGTTTGGTGCCACTTTTTGCGAAATGACTTTTTTGCAGGTTTGGTTGCTCAACATTTTTTTTATTCAACATCTTTGTTGAATAACTTTTTAACTGGGTGACTTTTTTGATACACAACTTTATTTTGAGTTTTTTTATGAGTATATAAATGGCATTTTAGTTTCCATAAGGGTTTATTTTATTTCATTCTTTTATTGATTTATTTTATTTAGTTATTTTTTTCATGTTTTTGTCATTTGTTTCTGTTCCATTACTGAAAAAGGTAAATTTACATTTTCTAGCTCTTTCCTTTTTTCTTTGCTTTTCATTGCTATTTTAGAATTGAAGGGCATTAAAGCAAAAATAAAATAGTATTTTAAAGAATCTATCTAAATAGTATAATTATATTTATACTTTAGTATGTTTTGTTTCTTTGAGATCAGGGTCTCAAGAAGCTCAAGGCCTAAAGTCTTGTTGCGGGGACAGGGAAATCTAAAAAGTTAGGACACGAAGGATATTGAAGCTTCCCATCTGTGAATGAAAGCCATTTCAGTCCAGCCGGACGCCACACCCCGGCTCTAAGCCATGACCTCATAAGCATGACATCATCCCGTGGGAGAGGTTTATACACGAGCCTCCTGACTTGCTCTCCACTGCATCATAGCGTTTCCTGTGGAAGTTTTCTAACCACTTCATCTCCTCAGAGTTCAAATGAGGTTAAAGAAAAAGTTTACTTCTTATTTTAAAGGAGGACGAGGAACTGAACCTAATTTCCCACAAGATCCAGCAGCACTTTGGCTTCTGTTCCCAAAAACCTCAGCAGGGGTTTTAAAGTAATGTTTTCGCTTGTGAGGTCTTCGTCCTCACAGCAACACCACGTCACATCTATAACACAGGAAACACTACTGAATACTTCATTACAGAAGAGCTGGAGCCCTGGTAAATCACCCTCTGCTGCTCCTAATGCCCACAGGAAGACTTAGATTTCAGATCAGTTTTGTTCTGTTTTGGGGAAAAAGCAAAAGAAAAGAATTAGCTGTGCTTAATAAAGTTCTCAGCAGCAGTGCGTAAAGCGTAACACGGATGGATTTGCGTGTGGAAGAGTAAACGCTGATTAATATCGAATGGAGAAAGTGCTGTTAATGAACTTTGGATATAAAACGAACAAAAAACAAAAACACACACATGCAGGATAATCAATCCATGAAACAGTTATTTATTTTTCATGCTAACAGTAATTTAAAAATAAATAAGTAAATAAATCGAAAATAAATAAATGACAAACAAAACAAAACCAAATCATTCATTAGTTAAACAAATGAAAAAAATACAATTTTCGAAAAAAAATGTCATTTCCGTTTTCCATTTCAATTATATCTTCCAAATAAGACAAACCAGCAAATAATAAACAAATAAACAAATAAATAAATACCCTTATGGAAACTAAACAAAAATACAAAAAAAAAAAACATCCTGGCGATTCTCGAGTTATGACAAATACTATGATGATGTCATTGTCATGAAGTGATATCATAACAGCTATAATAAAACTTGCTATAATTAAAAAATGCTAACTAGAAGTTAATTAGCAGACAATAACATGTGAAATAAACAGGGATGAAATCAGATGTCATGCTAGCTGCGGCATTAGCTCGGTCTATGGCATGGTTACGTCAGTCTTATGACGCGTGGTCATGTAGAACATCAACTTAGCAACATCACCAGGAGTCAGATTAAAGCGTTAGCCTACAGCTCATTTTTGTGCTTGCTTTTGTAAAAAATAATGCAAGATATGCATAATGTAGGAAGTTGTAGGTGAAATGGTTTCTTTGCAGTTTCTGACCTTGCAGCAGATTGCAGCGATATAGGCCACGGCTTATTATAGTCTGAAAGATCCGCAGACGGCTACAGTTAGCGGTCTGCACGCTGCTCTAAATGTTCTCAGTGGTCTGCAGGGAACATGGCGAGCTGCATTCAATTCTCTTCTGTATGCAGCCCATGTTTAATGCATGTTTTTTTAACCTTCTTAACCTTGTGTTTCTGCTAATCTCCCTTTCACACATATATACCACTGACTAGGGTTATGGTTAGAATCAGCGTTTAACAGCCTGAATCGTGGCCACATCCTTTATCTTCAAGCTCATCATGTTCTCCTGGAAATGATGATCAAAGTGCTAACAGAGCTTATGTGTCCCTGAGTCCTGAATGTGCTCGAGCTGTTACAGTGTATGCTGTGATCAGCTCCAATTAGGAGATCTTCACTAAAAGAAGCTTCTGAAAAGCTACACACTGAAATAAAATGTCAGAACGTCTCCCAGTTAAAAATAACCTCGTGACTAGGATTGTGAATTAAACATGATTCAGTGTTTAATACATGAGCAGAGTTAATCTTTTAGACCAGTGTCACTTTGAGGAACATGAAAACCAGAGACATGAGGGACAGGGATGTTTAGGGGCTGAGACACAAGGGACAGGGACACAAAGAACATAAGGGACTGGGACAATAAAGGGCTAGGATATAAGGGACATGGACAAGAAGAAGATATTCAGTATAATGGACTGAGAAACAAAAAAAAGAGATACAAGCAATACGGACATGAACGCGGTATTTACAAGAAAGGCTGAGACATGGGAAGGAGCACAATGGACACAAAGACAGAGACACATGAAGAACCAGGCACATTATTGGAAGAGGCATAAAGATTAGGGACACAAAGGATAGGAACACTATGGAGGAAGGAAAATGATGGAAAAGCAACAACAGTGGACAAGGATACAAAGAATGGAGACATAAGGGACTGGATCACAGAAATGGACCAAGACAAGAAGGATATGGACAAAAGGCACTGGGACATGAAGGATAGAAACATAGGGGACAGGGATGCTAGAGACAAGAAGACAAAGAGTATAGGAGCAGAGATTCATAAAAGACAGGGATATGAGGGACTCTAAAATAAAAGGAAGAGATGCAATGAACAAAGACAAAAAAGACACGGACATGGAGGACAGAAATATAAGCAACTGTGGCATAAAAGGAAGAGATACAGTGGCCTGGGACATAAAAGTAAGAAATATACCGGACTATGGCATAAAAGAAAGAGATACAATGTACAGGGCAAAAGGGATTGGAGCATAAAGGACAGGGACATGTGAGACAAGGAAAGATATGGACATGATGTACTGGGGCATGAAGGGGTGAGACTTAAAGGACTGGGATATGAAGGCTGAGAGAAGAGAGCATAAAAGGAAGAGATCCAAGAGACTGGGACATGAAGGGCAGGGACACATAGGGACAGGAACACAAAAGACAGGGACACAAGGGATTTTAAAGTTTTGAAGTAGAATGCCTCAAAAAAAAAAAAAAAAATTTGGAGAACTTTCCTTGGATTTCTCGGCAAGTCTGGAACATTCTTTTCTGATATTATCACATTATTGTGTTGTATAACAGAAATTCACCAGACTCTTAATTGTGTTTTTATTCCTGTCTTATTTGTTTAATTATTGATTTTCATTTCAGCCCGTCGCATCTCTCTCCATTACTGCAGAGCTTCAATCCGCATCGGAGTAGAAGTGATCCCTGAGGCCGCCTGGTGCATTCACTATTCTCAATAACTGTCTGGCTTCATGAACCTGCGGAACGGTTAAAGCAGGATGCAGACCACAAAGCCAGGCGGCGAGCTTCGTTTTCTTTTCATCCGTCACTGGACCGTCTGCCAGGAACTCAGAGCAGGGCTTTCATGAGACTGAGCGCTGCGGAAACTCGGCTTGCTAAACAAATTTCTTTCAAAAGCTCTCTCTCTCTCACACACACACAGTTTTTAAAAGCTTTCGGCATGTCTGAGCCTCATGTCATATGCCTCAGCAGAATTCCTAGACAGAACCATGAATAAAAAGAGAGAAAGATAGAGGTATAAAGAGGAGATGATGAAAGACTGTAAGCTGTGTTTAAATAGTTTTTTTTTTTTTTTTTCTGAGAGACTTAAAACCAACAGCATACTTATATGATGAAAGGTTTGAGGTTTGGTCAAAAAATAGCTGGAAGGGATCAGAATGGTTTTTGCAGATGAATTGTTCGCTTTCCTATTCCAAACATTTAGTTAACATTCCAGTAAGTAAAAACCTGGCAGGAACATTTACACAACCACTGTGTAAAAATGTCAATCAGGTAACCTGGTCATTCTACGAAAACGTTCTCGATCACTAATGTTCGAAAAAATGTTAGCTGAGGATCTAATAATACTAAAAAAAAAGAAAGGTTTGTGCTGTAAAAACTTTAAACTATGATGTAAAACATTTCTGATTATTTTCAATACTGATTCACTTGAATTCCAGGAAAAGTTCCTGGTAATCAGAATCGATTTATGCACATGCTAGAATCGATTTCTTGGACTAATCTGTTCAGATGATTAAAATTACACCCTTAAAATGTCACAGTGATGTGTTTCAGTCCACATTTACACCACTAACACACCCAAAATAACTTTTCAAGTGATTTCACTGTCGCAAACAAATTTCTAATGTTGGAATAAAATCTTTGCTAGAGTTGGAGCATGCTCCCATTATCTCGATCTTTGGTGTTTGGTGGTAAAGACAGGTTTAGGGGTTAAGTCAGTCTTTTTCTCATCTTGAAGTTCTGATAGAACCAACCATGTTTAATATTATCTTGGCTCATGCACATGGTGACTCTTACCTAGACCTAGAGGTAGGGTTAGGCTTAAGGTTTAGGGCCAGGGTTAACCCTAATGCTAACACTAGTAACAACGTGTAGGTTGTACCGTGAAGTCGCAGCCTCATATGTATGGTTACAAATCTGATGCCGTTATAATTCATAAAATGTCAAATTCATCACTGCATTTGAAAATAACTCCATTGCATCATTAAGGATGGGAGAATGTGTCTTCTGAATAGATATTCAACAAAACATCCAAAACAGATATGTCAACATCTATTCCAGTGCTGGACTGTATGACATTAGTGTCACTTAGTGGCCTAATAAAGCTCAGGACTCAACATGCGGTCAATTACAGCCTGCACCAGTGACAGGAAACGGGTAGCTAAGTGACAAGCTAAGCGGCCACCAGCAGTGCAGTGCTCCAGTAAAGCCGTCCTGCAGGGTTCGGCTCAATCAGACAAAGAGCTCTGAGTGTGATTATATTTAAATTTCCTGAGTGATCTACTGGAAAAAAGTAAAGATTTGAAGATGTTTAATCCCAGGAAAATGCTGCTGATTGTGAAAGCCACCCTGAGAGCACCGTTTCTGAATTCAGACGGAGCGTGTTCGTCGTTGTATTCCAAGCAGAGCACCCTCCAAGCCGCGGGCAGTCACTAATCAGCGCAACGCGGTGAAATTTTGTACTTGGAGCTATAATTGTCATGTAAATTTGCTGATTTCCTGTCAAGTTCATTTAGGGAGACCTGATTAGAGAAAATAAAGATCCAAGTCAGTTCATTTTACTTTAAGGGTTTACTTCAAGACAAGAACGCTGACTTTAAAAAGCGGAATTTTTTTCGCTTTCCTCATCATATCGTATACGATTTGTTATTATCAATTCTCTTAATCAATTTAACGTTTTCATCTAAATCACATCGAGGAAAAATAATATTAAACAAAAAGCCACAGAGGTCAATGATCTATTGATTCACCCAGCTGGTATGACTTAAGTGAAAAAAAATCACTGATGTTGGATGTTTTCTGCTCAAATTTTTAAAAACAAAGGATACAAACACTCATGCTGCTGTGGGAAAATAATGAATAATGGAGTGGTGTTGTGAAGCAGAGTTACTGTTATCATGCCAAAGTTGATTATTTTCCTCTAAAAGTACATTGAAAAATGTTTTATTCATCACGTAAGACGGCAAAAGAGCAACAGATCATGCCTTATATCCGTAGTTCAATTTAACACTGACATCTATGGAACAAATTATTATCTGTTCTCACAGCTATAAACAGTCTTAGGGCTTTTTTTTCTCTTTCTTGAAGTTAATAAGACAAACATAAAACTGTTGTGTTCACATTCACATCTATAGCTTTACCACACTGAGACTCTTTCAATGAAACATCTCCTTACAGAAGAGGAGTGTGACCTGTGACCAAGCTGTTACTATAGAAACAATAACATTAATATAAACCTGGGATTTGCATCTGTACCACTGTCTAGAGAATTAACATCTTCTAACCAATCATAATCCAGAATTTGTGAGCACTGTGGTATAATTATCCAATCTGTACATGCCATCCTGTTTCTAAGAGTCCAAATCTGGAAGCCCTGACTGTAAAGCACCATTTTCCATTAACTCCGCCTTGAGGATGAGCTCTGCTATAGCTGGCAGAGCATTCTGCATTAAAGTGTGATAAATCAAGCAGCGTGCCATGCTATTAAACTACACTGAAACAGAGGACGGTGCAACTGAACTGCCAGGATGATTTACTGTTATGACAGAGGGGCGAGTTGAGCGTGCACCAGACTCGCCTATAAAAGCTTTATAAGTGGAGGGAAAAGACTGCAGAGAGAAACTGATGGACTTTTCTACATGATTTTCACTTCATAACATTGGTTTAGCTGGTTGCAAAGGCGTGGAACTGAAGAGCAGGGGATCATTATTCCTAAATCATTCCCGAGTTAGTGATTTTTTTTAGATGATCCTGTGAAATTAACCAGAAGTTGTTTATGTTGTTGACGATAGCAGATGATTCAGTGACGAATTGATGAATTATCTCTAAGAGCACAGCTGTATAACTGACTGCAGCTGTTTCGGTTGCGACTCAAATCATAGGTTTATGTTACCACACTCGTTCCAATAGGTTATTGTTTCTATAGTAACGAGTCATTCACTGGGATTTGTGCAATGGACGCTCCACATAATCTAACCCCGTAAGGAGACATTTATTTAACATTGAAAGAAGGAGTCTCCAGTGTCAGAGGTAAAGCTGTAAGCTTTAAGTTTCCCGATATCTTCGAGACGGAGGAGTTTCTCCGCATGTATTTTTGTCTTATTAACAGAGAACAAGAACTTGTTTTGTGAAAGTTCTACAACATTAAATGGAACTATAAATGGTTAAAAAGCATGAAGTGTTCATTAATGAATAAAAAATTTGTAATAGTCAGCAGATTGCTGTGGTATAAGAGGAATAAAGCACTTGGGGACATGCAGTTATTGGAAAGTAATCAACTTTGGGGTGGTATCATTATCTCTGCTTCATCACACCACTCCACGTTCAAGATCCTGGTCCCTGGTGGTGGAAAAGGTGTGTTCGAGGAACCAATCTTAAAACTGCAGCTGTGATATGGCTTAGAAGTGGTTGAGTTCCTCGACATGTGGACTGGATGAAAGTGCTAAGCAGGCTGAAATATATTAAACTAAATAGAGAAGGAATCTTGGGGTGTGTAAAAAACAAACAAACAAACAAACAAAATAAAAACAACAACAACTTGATAAGATTGTCACTTGGTTGATTGGTTGCATGATTCTAGATTATGGGCTAGAAAGAAATCAGCCATAGACTCCCTTCTTACTTTTTTCACAATATTTGATTGTTGGTGGTATTTGGCACCAAAATAATCCACATTAAGATATTTAGCAAATAATCTGATATTGAGGCAGATAAACGAAACCTTACTTCATTGTATTTTTATCTTTGAAAGACAGAACGACAGGATCCTTCCTTACCCAAACCCAGGGATGGCCGTCTTGCAATGAGTGAGTGTTGTGAAGTGAAACGCATGATTCTCTGCAATGGGCTAGCTGCCACAACTCATTTCTCTGGACAGAACACACATCCATCCACTCTGACTGTGAAGATACACCAACCTGCTGACTCTCTTGCTCTCTCTGTCTCTCTCCCTCCCCCTTGTGCTATATGGTACACTTAACCTTTATGCTGCTGCATACATGAATATCAATGATCATATTTCTTACATTTTTTTCCTGAATTGCATTTTTGCTCCATATGGACTAGTTTCTGAGCAACGCTCCATTTGCTAAGCCAAAAGCAAATCTGAAAATTGGAAAATCTGCAATCTGAAAGGAAAAGAAAGCTCCAGGCAGGAAACATTTACACAAGCAAGTGCTTTTCTACCTGTGCAACTATACAGACCTGCCAAACCCCAAAGAGGAATACTGCAGTGGAGAGGAAAAAAAATGCACTACATTTTCAATGTACCCCTTTCACAAATCGCTTGTGTAAGGTAAAATCTGTAAGGGCTTTTTACTGTAACCATGAGTTTTAGGGGGAAAAATGTTGTCTGTTTTAGTTAAGAAAAGTTTACTTGCCGGAAAGTGAACCGTTCTATCTTTTCTAGGAAAAAATAAGTTACATAGTGAAATTCATAAGTAAGTGTGCGTGAAAACTTTTCAAGTGTCAACATATTATCTAAAACAGACTAGATTTAGATCAAATTAATATCAACTTCAATACACCTATGCAGCCGTCCATCATTATTTTCTTCTTAATTTGTTAGAAGAAAATTATGTCATTGTTATTTTCTTCTTAATTATTTGTCACATTTTTCACATTTAGCCATCTTGATACCTGGTGCACAAAAATAGTAAATGTGACTGTATTTATAGGACGCTTTTAAAACACTTCTAGCATGTCTGTCCCTTCAGAGGTGTTATAATGAGCTGGTTGACCTGTTAGCAAGCTCATGGCATCTCAATCAATTACTGTAATAGAGGTTATGTCCATTAAAAAGAAAGGGTAAAAATAAACTTGTTTAATATTCAAAAACATGACTTCATCTTACAGCTGCATTTGGAAAACTGTAGTGCAAACAGGGAGTAAATACAGAGATTAATAATGAATTACATTTGTGAAAAATGAAAGGAACATAATGAACGAACATTTGCACTGTATAAGACATTTGAAGAAAAGCCGCTCACTTTGAGGACTGGGCAAATTCTGTCGAAATGATTCAAGGAACATTCATGTAAATCTGAAAATGAATGAGTTAATAATTGGTCATGACTCTCAGATAAAAATAAAAACCATATAATTAAATATTATTATAATATAAAGTGAAATAAATGTTCACTGAATACAAGATATCAAAGAGGGAAAAAAATGCCAAAACATCAAGAAAAGCAAAGCTAAATATATATATACAGAGTAAATATCTTTAAATAAGATAAATGTCAAGAATAAAACATTAGAAAAAACAGAACGAGTAATAATGGAACATAAGAGTGGTACAAACAAAATGGTTTTAATGTATTCACCATATAGTAAATAGCATTAGCTATCTAAATGCAATTATAATTAGCTAATCTGATAATAATATTAGCTATGCCATAATATGCGATAATAATAGCTAGCTTATTCGTTAAAATTACAATTAACATTACCTCTCCAGCAGTAGCCAAGCACGCAGAGGCCCAGCTCATTAGCAGGATGGATACTTGTCCAAGATGGAAGATATGGTCAGGAATTTCTTTCTTTTTTGGGGATGTTTGGTAGATATTAAATCTGGGGGAAAAGCATTACAGAGACCACCTTGATGTTTGCCAGTACTCTTTGGATAATGTTTTGTAAACAGGCATCCAAAATACCACCGCAACACCATAATGTTGTGAAGCATGGTGGTGGTGGCATCATGAGTGGGAGCTGCTTTTCTACTTGAAAGCCTGGACAGATTGTATCCATTGAGGAGCAATTAATTCAAAATATATCTGAACATCTTACAGGAGAATATCACGGTAGTGGTCATTCACCTAAAGCTTAAAAACGCAATGTCAGAATCTAGACTTACTCTAACTGGGATCAGATGCTGTAGTTGTGACCTGATGAGGCCTGTTCATGAAAAACACTGAAACGATTTGGTTTGGACAAATGGTCTAATATTTCTACTCACTATTGTGCATCATTTTGGAGATCATGTTGATCATGTTCCTTATGTTCTCATGTTTTTCACTCATGAAGAACCTTAAATGAAAAGCCAGAAGAAATGCAGTCTCACTGTGGGTGGCTGGATGTCTAGTTTTAGCACCACATGAAGGCGGAGAATGGAAATAGTTCCACTACAGAAGGAGTTTCCAACACACAAACTAGCCAGAGAAAGAAACAAACAAACACGTGTCTTAGAGACCACAAATGCAGCAATTAGACATGTCACTACAGGGTTCTTTTGCAGAGAAAAGTATGAATCTTGCATAATTCTTTATAAAGCCAGATTGGAAATTTAGTCTAGTGTTATTTTCCATCCATCCATTATCTATACCGCTACGGTCGCGGGGAAGCTGGAGCCAATCCCAGCATCTTCGGACAAGAGGCGGGGTACACCACAGGGCCAATACAGACAAACAGCCACACACACTCGCATTCACACCTATGGGCAGTTTAGCCAGTTGACCTAATCTGCATGTCATTGAACTGTGGGAGGAAACTGGAGTCCCCAGAGGAAACCCACGCATGCACAGGGAGAACATGCAAACTCCGCACAGAAAGGCATCCTGGGTGACCCAGGGATCGAACCCAGGACCTTTTTGCTGTGAGGCGACAGTGCTAACCACCACACCACCGTGCCCTCATGTTATTTTTTAAAATTAAAATATGCTTTTGCTTATTGGTAGTAAAATATATATAAGAAATACAAAGAATATTTCATATTCATAAATATCTATCTGTAAGGCCTACCACTGAACATTCAGGCACTAGGACTCCCTCCCCAGAATTCCTCCCCATTCCTGGACCACTCGATTCCGACTCACCACCCACCGTCCCCCCCACACCTCTGGACATTGATGGCCAGCCAGCGTACACGGTACGGAACATCCTGCGGTCACGACGGAGAAGGGAGGGGCTGCAATACTTAGTGGACTGGGAAGGGTACGGCCCTGAGGAACAGTGCTGGGTACCCGCCAGGGACATTCTGGACCCATTGTTGGTTCAGCGGTTTCACCAGGAGCACCCCGCTCAACCAGGACCCCGGCCTCGAGGACGCCCTAGGACACGTTCGGCTCCCGGAGGTAGCCCGTTGGGGGGGGGCTCTGTCAGGCCTACCACTGAACATTCAGGCACTAGGACTCCCTCCCCAGAATTCTAATTAGCCGCAGCTGCTCCTCATCACCGCTAGGACTATTTATACTATCACTCAGACTCTAGATCCCCGCGAAGCAATAGTTTGCCTACATCCTATCTGCCGAGCAATTCTATGTATTACTGTTTATTCTGGTTTAGACCCTTTGCTAGTTTTCCTGTTTATGAGATTGCCTACTCTAGTTTGTACTGTTTGCCTGATCGATCTACCTCTGCCTACTTCGACTACGAGTTTGTATCGCTGTTTTTCTGTACCTCTGCTGGATTATAGCTGCGGATCTGCACTTGTGTCCTTCCTGGCTCGAGTACGTGACAGCATGGTGGTGAAACAGACAAATTTCATAGATAAATTGATTGCAACATACAAAAGTCAGCCTGCAGGTCGGCAGGTCTCAAATATTATATTCCACTGGCATGCAGGATTGTTGAAGCTTGCTCCTCTTTAGCTTTAGGAGTTTTCCCCATCATGGGCTCCACGCCTCATCACAGACCATAATGTGAATAATGTGCGCATTTTTTATACATTAAAAAAAAAGACAGGATTTAAAAATAAATTGTGTGTGCTGCTGCCACATGATACCTCATAGTATGAATGTCACCTGCTGTGTAAATAAATTATGAATTTAGGCTGCCTTTTGTGCTACACAGGTTCATCCATCCAACCTATCTGCCCACCTACCCACCTCATTGCCTACCACCCTTCACCCAAACCCACCACACCCACTCACCTTGTCTGGCCTACCACGCCCACCTACCCCACCCAGCCCACTTTCCCAGCCTTCCACACCCGATCTACACCCCGCCTGCCGCTCCAGCACAGCCTATGCACTCACCCACCCTCCATGCCTGGCCTGTCACGCCTACTCTCCCTGCCCTGCCTACCCCACCCACCTTTCTTGCCTGGCCTAACACTGCCCACCAGCATGCTTAACACCTTTCACCCCACCCGGCCTAACACAAACCGCCCGCCCCACCCAGTCTATCCCATTGCCTCTCACTTACACCCTGCTACACTTCTTTTAAAATGTATTTTACTTGATTTTAGGTATTATTATTATTATTATTATTATTATTACTATTATTATTATTATTTCTCAGCTCGACACCTTAAATGAGACATTCCTAAATGAACAACTTTACAGTCTGATTTTCCTTACCATGAAATTTTAAAGGTCAAATCATCAGTTTTACTGACATCCTGTCTGATTGAATAGCAAGTGACAATGTACTAGCAGATATTTCATCATTATCTCATACAGTGGAACATTTGCTGTAGAACATTGCTGTATTTATTGTTCTACATTGTAATATTTAATGGTTGATATATTAATGTGTATTTTTTTAAATGTTTGTTTGCAAAAAAAAAAGCGCCCCTGAGCTAATCATGACTCAAATCACCATCAGGAGGAAAAAGTGAGCAGATCGATCAGTTTGTTTCACTGGAAGTGATGTTTTCCAGCCAAGGAATATCTCAAACTCCTATTTTAGATACTACAAGAGAAATCTCAGGTAGTTTATGGACAAAAAAATATATTAGAGAAAAGATTCAGAAGCACTGAGTTATCAGTGTTATCTAGATCTAGTTGTTGATAACAGTAAATAAAAAGAAGATTGCATGAGAACAGTGCTGTAAAATAATGAAAAGTCATCTCACCCATCACTGAGGCTGATTTTCTGAGCCTGGTTACTGTGTTGAGCTTCTTGATATTTTTCTGTATCCCACTGTGTGCTATCCTGCTGGAATGCTGGATGATATTTTTTGGTCCCACTAGAATTCTAGAACTGGGACTTCACAATACAGAGTTCTACTTTAAGAATCTGAGTTCTTTTCTGTCACATGTTCTGAAAAACGACACGTCCCCCTCCCCCTCCCCCTCCCACTCACTTACCCTTCCAAAAAAATTCTTTAATATCAGGGGGTAGACATCAGTAGAAATGATGTGTTTACTATTTTAAACATACACAGTGCATTGCTCTACATATGTGCACGATCCACAAATCAGCAGGTAACATGCAAATATATTAAAACAGACACTTTAAGTAGTGCTTAGATTGCATCTCCCAGTGTTACATTTTAGAGTTGGAGATCTTGTTCAAAAAACCAGCTGAGAAAATGATCATACCCAGATCATAAGGGTGAATACAGATATCAAACCCAGAGGGTCAGAACAGCAAGCCAGAGTTCACCAGTGGCTAAATTTACATTCAGCTTAATCAGTGATTACTGTAAGAACCTGACTCTAGTCATATATATATATATATATAATAAGATTTGTATATACGTAGAATATAGGTTATGTGCGATCTTATACAATCATTTTGTCCATACCTTCCATTCCTTTGACCATCTCCTTACAGACAGTGATAAGTTTCACTTTACAATACGGGTGAACAACTAAGCATATATTAATGCGTGAACTAATGATTACTTGATGATTAATTAATACATGAGCTAAACATGAAATAATGAAGCATATACATTAACACACAACAGAGTCATGTGTACACAGCCATTAATAAATGTCATTGTTAAACATTAATTATTTGTCACTGGTTTTGTGAATTCACAAAATTAATTACAGTATTAATTATAATTACAATAATTTGCACTATGAAGGTTCTATTTGGTGACAATGCAGGTTTGCCTCAATTATAGGTTATGAGGTAAATTCATGATTAACTTCTCAACAGATGTTCAAATTTCACCTGATTTTCTTAATGATGATGCAGTAGTCTCTTTTCAGATAACAAAGTGTTCTTAATGGCTATGCAAAGTAAATGTCATTGTTATTATTATTATTATTATTATGCCCCATGAAGTCAAGATGTAAGGATACATTTGTTAGTTATTACTTATTTTAATGAATCATTAGCTAATACATGTTTATCATGTAACTTGTCTGCAGTCAGCATGAATGCTGATATGTCCCTTCAAGTAGTCAAGACATAAGTACTGTATATGTTTACTAATAATTTATTAACTTATTTACATATTCATTTTTGGCTGATACAAGAAATATAATTAATAAATTAATGAATTCAATGGCAAACAATATTTGATTTTTTTTGTGAATATTTGTCATGAGGGTGGGGTTTGGCGGGACACATGCACAGGTGAGAAGATGGATTTGTAAAACTCATTGTGTTTTATTTACACACAAACACACACGAGGCAGGCAGAGGTACAGAAACGTCAGGCTGAAGAGTAATCCAAAAACAGAAACTAGGTCAGTCGATCAGCAAACAGAACATCAAAGGTAATCCAGAAACACAGTAAACAAAAAATTGAGCAGAGTCCGGTACACAGATTAAACGAACACAGGAAATTCCAGGCTTGGCAATAGCGTCGCAGGGCTAATCTAACGCTTCGCAAACATGAAGTGCATACGAAAGTCCTTATAAACTTGAAATGCTTGTCTCTGAATTGGATGCAGATGCATTCAATTTCGGGTCACGTGATCAGTCTGAGAGTGTGCTTGTGGGAGTTGTAGTCCTCGTAATTCGCTCCATAATGCAGGAACTTGCGCTGTGGCTTGAGCTGTGACAGGAACGTGCTCTGTGACTTGTACTCGAACTGGAACAAGAGTGGGTTCCATAACTTTTACAGTCTCTTTGACGTCCTGAGGAACAATTTTAGCGACTCTGACCAGAACGGGTGCTTTAGCCTGGACTGGAACATTGACGAGTACTGGAACAGTCTCTGTGGCTGTGAAGTGAACAGTCTCTGTGGCCATGACAGAAGATTGCTCTGGCTCTGGCCCGGTGACTTGGATGGGAATAAACTCTGTGGAAGCAACTGTGGCTTGAACTGGAGCAGGACTAGGAACAGCCTCCTTGTGAGCGACTTTGGCTGAAACAGAAGCATAACTAGGAACTGGAACAGGCTCCCTGTGAGCGACCTTGGCTTTAACCGGAGCGGAACTTGGAACTGGCTCCCTGTGAGCACCTCTGGCTGGAACAGGAGCGGAACTTGGAACTGGAACTGGAGAGAGTGACTGGAGTTGCTTCTGACCCTTGTGGCAATCCAGACTTGGGTTCAGGCAGAATTCTTGTCACATACTCAGGCGAAGAGTGAACAGGAACTGGAGTGGGCTCCGTGAGAGCGACTGTAGCTGGAACAGGAGAGAGCTCTGGGAGAGAGAGAGTGTGACTAGAGTTGCTTCTGACCCTTGTGGTGATCCAGGCGTGGGTTCAGGCACATTTCTTGTCACAGGCTCTGGTTACGATGTTGCCCCCGGCGTGGACTTTGGCTCTGGCATGGACATGGACTTAGACTTCTGCCTGGACCTGGACTTGGACATTGATTCCGGCACGGACATGGGTTCCGGAACAGTAGCCTTCCTTTTGGCCTCTCTTTTCACCACTGGAGGGAGCGCTGGAGCGGTAGCCTCCTTACTGGTCTCATAGAACACCCTGAGCGCTTCCCCAAAGTCTTTGGGGTTCAGTCTAAGAGTGTGAGCTTGTGGGGGCTGTAGTCCTCGTAATTCACGCCATAATGTGGAAGTGCGCGCTTCCGCGTTATGTGCGACGGGGAAGATGAGAGTGTTGCACACGCGACTGAGTCCATAATGCCTGCCGTGCTTGCGGAGAGGGGCAGAATCGTGACAATAATATATTATTTGAATTTATTTGAATATTATACTAGATTATAATTTATTGAAGCACACACACAGGAAAGCATTAAAGTTGAAGTTACACAACATTGATGTATTACATTGAATCATTACAATAAGCATGCTAATTGTCGTGAGCCAGTCTAAGGTTAGGCATAATTAAAAAGCAAGGGGTTATGTGTAAGGTGGAGATATAAAGTAAGTGGTGCCCTAAGGGTTAAACAGGGATGAAAGACATAGGAGTTAACTCAGAAGTGATAGATTGGGGTAAAACACAGTATATATGTTAAGTGAGTTGCTGTACACACAAAAGTGGGGACAACTTCAGGGTGGACCAAGGCCAAAATAATTAACAAAAAACACTGTTCTTACAAGCTAATTTACTTGAAAAAGCATAAACAAAAGAAAATTATATTACTTAACTCCCTTACAAAAAACAGAGATCAAAATCCACACACAACAGATATGGCAGTCGCACCCCTACTATCGGTGAATATAAAGTGTGACTATTAACAAGAATATTAGTATAACTACTTACAATCAGCTAACGATACCAAAGGAACAGATCAAACTCGTAATCAGGAACAGCATAAGCACAGTTCATAAACCAGAAACAGAAACCGCAATAAAAACATGGCACGTACTCAAACACAATGCATTAGCGAAGCAGGTCGAAGCTATCGGAGCTGCCTTCTGACGCACTAAATACTGTCGCTCAATGATGCTTAAAAACGTTTGTATACCTTTTCTTAGTCACTGTCATTGTTCACATTTCTTAGTCATTCTTCGACCTGCATTGCAAACATTTGTCTACCTTTTCTTAGTTATTGTGTGGGAAACAGGGTCACTTCTGATTTTCAGGAACTACAAAACACCTTTCTGTTATCACCTGGTTCAGCCATTATTTACTCTACAATCCCTCTTTCCCTCTCCAAATCTTCACAATATAATGATTCTATACATCATAGATACATCTGCACTCACACTTTCTCTTAGTTTTTTAGAAAATGAATCATTATACATCATTATACATTGTGAATCATTATAATTTCATTCTGATTATTTGTTGTCTTGGCAGTTGCTGATTATTATTATTATTATTATTATTATTATTATTATTATTATTATTATTAAAGTCTTGGCCTCACTGTGCGTGCAGATGCACTCACCTGCCTGCTGCCATTCCTGAGCGAGCTCTGCACTGGTAGTGCCCCAATCCTGCAGCTGAATCAACTTTAGAAGACGGCCCTGGCGCTTGCTGGACTTTCTTGGGTGCCCTGAAGCCATCTTCGCAACAATTGAACCTCTCTTCTTGAAGTTCTTGATGATCCGATAAATAGTTGATTTACTGTAGGTGCAGTCTTACGAGCAGCGATATCCTCACCTGTGAAGCCCTTTTTGTGCAAAGCAATGATGACTGCACGTGTTTCCTTGCAGGTAACCATGGTTAACCGAGGAAGAACAGTGATTTCAAGCACCATCCTCCTTTTAAAGCATCCAATCTGCTACTCTAACTCAATCAGTATGACAAGTAAGAGTGATCTCCAGCCTCGTCCTCATCAACACTCTGATGTTGAATACTCTGAAGAACACCCTGTGTTAATGAGAGAATCACTGAAATGATGTCAGCAGGTCCTTTTGTGGCTGATTATTATTTTCAAGTTAAGTTCATTTTCATGGCAAAGAGGGACTTGCAATTCATCTGATCACTCTTCCTAACATTCTGGAGTATATGCAAATTGCCATCATAAAAACTGAGGCAGTTAGACTGTGTGAAAATTAATATTTGTGTCATTCTCAAAACTTTTGGCCATGGCTGTAGGCTAGAGGTACGAGTTCACACC
The DNA here is from genome assembly GCA_030014255.1 of Parauchenoglanis ngamensis. NCBI lineage: Eukaryota > Metazoa > Chordata > Actinopteri > Siluriformes > Auchenoglanididae > Parauchenoglanis > Parauchenoglanis ngamensis. The sequence continues at coordinate 29,377 of JAQMYM010010900.1, read as the reverse complement.
AGCAGAAAACACCAATTGATTACCATACTGGTTTCTGATTGGTCAATGGGAAGACGAGGCGGGGCCAAGCCAAGGCTTAAGCAATTTGCGCACTTGCGGAGCTTCATGTAATGTAACAGCTACGTTTCAGCAGGTTCATTTATTTTGGCTTTTAATTCGCATGCTTAGCTATTGAAAAACGTTTTTAAAAAAATGGCGATATACAAATAATAACGCTCAGAAGAGATTAAATGAGTGATCTACTCGGTCGTGCGAGTTATAAAAGAGGAATCTGCCTCATTTTTCTTTAGGGCTGCCAAAAAGAGAAGGTGAAGAACATCCACCAAAGGAAAAGTTTTTTGCATGCAGTCAAACTTTGCACTTCAAAAAACATGAATAAAGGGAAAGGTTTTTTTGTAATAGCAAGTGGCTCAGGAATTTGCATCGAATTATAACCAGAAGAAAAACAACAGCGCGCGACTAATGCGCACTTAGTCTCAGAAAGCTTGAAGTCCGTGCGCTTGCGGGGAAAAACTGAGAAAAAGCCAGCTAAACACACGAAGGTGAGACTGGAGACAACAGGAATGGACGTGTTCAGGAAGCTGTGGGTGGCGAGGAAGCTGATTCTTGTGGTCATGATCCCACTGTCCCTGCTGCCACTGCCTCTCATCCATCCAAGCAGTGTGAGTGTCTTTACGTCTGATGCAGCAAGCTGAATAGTATGTTTTATTACAGGAGTATGAGTGAATATCACTTTGTAGGCAAACATCATTTACGGAGCCGATTCACTTTACAGAATCGATTCGTACCGACAATCAAGTTTAAGTGAATCGAACACCTAGAAATAAAACGATGAGTAAACTAAGGACGTGTGGGAATCTTGTAACTACTCATCCTAGTGCAAGGTATTAAACCTTGGAAGTTGGAAACCTTCCCCGCTGTGCGCGCGGGCGCGCGTCCGTGCGTATTTACGAACAAGCGCACTTTGGTAAATCTGGATGGATGCGCGCTCTGGTCAACCTCGATGGATGTCTTGTTCATCTATAACGCATTAAGTTCGAGATTGTCAACATCAGTCTTGTGGACTGACACTATCCTACACAGATTGAGGTTTTCCCTTCTCCAAACACATCTGATCTATAGCGCTGAAGAGATGATTCAGGTGTAGTGGCAGGAGGGGGAATTTGTTCAGGACATTAAGTCCCGAAAATTGCAGACCCCAGCTGCTTTAAACACATTCATAAAATTAAGTGCAGTTCCTAATGTACTTGAATAAATGGTTATCTTGACAGATATGGGAAATGGCAGGCTGTTCTTCTTACATATGTCATTAATAAGGTAGACTATATGATATGCCATAGATAAAGATATCCCATAAGTAGGGAGTAAGAGAACCTTTCACCAGTTTGGAATGGTTACAGGTCGAGGGCTTGTAAAGATGCACCCTCCTGATGTTCTAGTCACATCTTGCTTTGCTGCGAGAATTGTTTATATGAAACACCAGCAGCTTTTGCAGATGTTGTTTGTTTATAGTGTTTTTGGTTCCATTTTGAGTCAAAAGCTCACTGTCATCCTGTGAGAAACAGCCTTTCCTTCATTTGAGTCAGTTTTTTGCTCGTCATGTTTCAACAGTTGCTTCAGCAAAATAAACGATAATTGCAAAGATAATCAGTCTGACCCTGAGATCAAATCAGTTTCGGTTACTGTGATCAGCTGTTTTCCAACCATCAGGTCCACGTTCTGTTTGAATTGTCGTCACAAAGGACACTAAGGATTAGATTAGATTAGTTTTAGTCACTGATCTCCGGGAGAATAATCAAGAAATAAAGACATTGTACAATGGTGAACAAGAGCCTCACACCAAGCCAGGATTACCATCACTCAATGAAATAAATGCTATAGTTCCTACAAATCAAATGTGTATTCTGACTGAAGCAAACCATTAGCACCAGGAGGGCTGGAATGTACTCAGTGATTAATAGCAGAGAATTCATCCTCTTCTACCTGACCCGTTGACAGAATCAGAGCCATAGCGTCATGATTGCCATGAGATACCCGGAACTGCAAAAAGTCCACATCAGGCTCCTCAAAATAGCCTAAATCAATCACGTTGGAATGAACTGATTAACAACAAACAGATTAGAGACCAGCAAAACACCATGTGCTGGCCTGCAGCTTAATCTGCCTGCATTGCACATTGCTGCGGCGTTCCTTCACCTTTGAGCTCGGGCACAGCCAGCAGGAGATACGAACACACAAGTGTTGGAGTTGGGAGGGATGTCAGAGCATGCCAAGCAAAGTCTTAGTCGGCCTTACTGGCTGGGAAAATATGTCCGGCCACAATCACCATGCCCACATGATTAAGATTCATTTAACCAAAAGCAAGTACAGTGTAAAATGCAGACAGGAAGGCTTCATTCATAGATGTGGACTAAGTTTATTGCATTCCTGCATTACTATAGAAACGTGTGGGCAGGGTTTTATCACTTTAGCCTATTATAAAACCTGATTAATTCACGAGTATGAGTCACCTGACCAACTTCCTCACGGCTCCAGCCTAGTGTGCAGAGCTCGAGACACAACGAAATCTGAGCGCCAGAACGGAAATGACTTAATTTGGCAATCATGGCAGTGAAAAATATATTAACAACTGAGACTATAGGAGTAAATGGCAGGATCGGTCGTAACGCTGATTCCATGCTTACAAAGATATTAATTTTGTTGCCAACTAGAAATTTTCACATTTTTCTTTTATAACAATAAAAATGAGGACAGTTGGACAAATGGCAGTGTAGCCATGCTGTTTCATATCTATTACTTATTCTATTATGATTATTCATGACTAAAGAAAATGCTTCAGAAATCCATATTGTTCTAATATCTATGTGCTCTCAGAATACCAAAGCATGGTTAGATTGTTTCGTCTTGGAGGGTCATAATATAAGACGATTTAGCGTGTGAAATGATCTCAAATGGAGTCAAATTGATTTATTATTTCCTATTACCAAACATATTAATCTTACTAATTTCAACATTGAAATGATATTGTTCTATCATTTTTTTACACAAATAATTACACCAATTATATATTTGATTTATAATATTAAGAAATATCAGAAAAATTGACTCATATTCAAGATATTTTCACTTGCATTGTGGCTATTCAATGTAGGCTTTTTTCATATATTATTCACGGTACATAGTTGTACCCCTAAATTGTGTCCGTTTGCACTGTCTAGATTCCTGACCTTCCCTGTGTTTGTCACTCTGTAGGAGTCGTCCTGTGCCTATGTGCTGATTGTGACCGCGGTGTACTGGGTGTCAGAGGCAGTGCCCCTGGGGGCTGCAGCGTTGGTCCCGGCGTTCTTATACCCACTCTTTGGGGTTCTCAAATCAAGTGAGGTGAGTAAACTTTTCTGTTGCTCAGTTACATTAAGGCTTGCCTTATTCGGTGTTCCATGAGGAGACATTTGAAAGAGAAAATGAATTTTTCTGTAAATGGTGCAAAGTCAAGGTATTAGATGAACTCGTGTTTGATATGCACTTGAACCAGAATGAACTATAAAGCTATTTATTTGTTTGCGTCTTTTTTAGTACTGCAACATCAAATTAGTATATGATGTGTGTATATATATTATATTATAATTCAAATACAGCCCACTATCTAAGTAACACTATTCCTGTGATGAAACTCAGTGGTGGCAGCATTTCAGCAGAAAAGACTGGAAATAGGTCTTCCAAAAGGACAATGGGCCAAAGCACAGGGCAAACACTGTAAAGGAATGACTTGGGGAATATTAGTCCATTAATATTCACACCAACCCAACATTCTCCATCTAATTAGACTTCATTAGATTATAGTTCAAAATGTGCAAAGCTCATAGAGATGGATCCAAGACAAATCAAATCTGTAATATGCTGCTAAAGGACAATTCACACTCCAACTTTGCAATGAAGGAGTTTTTAGATTTTTTTTTTTTTTATCTAAAAATGTGCAATATTTTATTTCATTTCATTTCTATAGAGAACCCCTTCAACATGCTAATATACTTAAATGTGATGTTGCAATACATCAAAACGAGAAAGAATCACTGGGGGGTGAATACTTACTCTGTATATTAGGATTTAGTATTTGTATTTCAGAGACAGAGACTGAAGGGAGTCAGATGGTCAGATGAACTTACGCAATTGTCCTTCACTGTGGGGTCTCAGCAGTGTGCGCGCGACCTTTTGTTGAATTTTCTCAGTGTCAAATCACAGATCTACTGCTGAGTACACCTGTATAAGTAAAAGAAACACTTTTCTAGGAGATATATTACAACCCGATTCCAAAAACACTGTAAAATGTAAGCAAAAACAGAATGCGATGATGTTCAGTTGAATACTATATATAAAAAAACAAGATGATTAATGTTAAAACTAATAAACGTTATAGTTTTTTGTAAATATTCACTCATTCTGAATTTGATGCCTGCAACACATTAAAAAAAAAAAAAAAAAAAGAAAGTTGGGACAGGGGCATGTTTACCAGTGAGTTACATCACCTTTGCTTTTAACAACACTCAGTAAGCGTTGGGGAACTGAGGACACTTTGTTAAAGCTTCAAAACGTGAAATTCTTTCTTGATGGACTTCAGTTGCTCAACAATCCGGGGTCTCAATTGTCATATTTTGTCCTTCATAATTCACCACACACAGGTCTGGACTGCAGGGAGGCCAGTCTAGTACCCACACTCTTAGGATTTGCAAATCATTGCATTCTGTTTATATTTTAACACTTATTTAGTGTTAAATGAGATCCTCAGACAGTGCAGATGAATGGAAAACTAATTTCTTTCGGTGTAATCATAGAATTTTAATAAGAGGAATAAGATGATTTTTTTTTTTTAAAGTACTGATGGTGCTAAAATGTATCATGAAGATGCATTCATGTAAATTGCTCTCTCTGAATCAAGTAAGTGAAAATAATTAAAGCACTATCCTCTATCATATATATATATATATGATAGAGGATAGTGCTTTAATTATTTTCACTTACTTGATTCAGAGAGAGCAATTTACATGAATGCATCTTCATGATACATTTTAGCACCATCAGTACTTTAAAAAAAAAAAATCATCTTATTCCTCTTATTAAAATTCTATGATTACACCGAAAGAAATTAGTTTTCCATTCATCTGCACTGTCTGAGGATCTCATTTAACACTAAATAAGTGTTAAAATATAAACAGAATGCAATGATTTGCAAATCCTAAGAGTGTGGGTACTAGACTGGCCTCCCTGCAGTCCAGACCTGTGTGTGGTGAATTATGAAGGACAAAATATGACAATTGAGACCCCGGATTGTTGAGCAACTGAAGTCCATCAAGAAAGAATTTCACGTTTTGAAGCTTTAACAAAGTGTCCTCAGTTCCCCAACGCTTACTGAGTGTTGTTAAAAGCAAAGGTGATGTAACTCACTGGTAAACATGCCCCTGTCCCAACTTTCTTTTTTTTTTTTTTTTTTTAATGTGTTGCAGGCATCAAATTCAGAATGAGTGAATATTTACAAAAAACTATAACGTTTATTAGTTTTAACATTAATCATCTTGTTTTTTTATATATAGTATTCAACTGAACATCATCGCATTCTGTTTTTGCTTACATTTTACAGTGTTTTTGGAATCGGGTTGTAATATATCTCCTAGAAAAGTGTTTCTTTTACTTATACAGGTGTACTCAGCAGTAGATCTGTGATTTGACACTGAGAAAATTCAACAAAAGGTCGCGCGCACACTGCTGAGACCCCACAGTGAAGGACAATTGCGTAAGTTCATCTGACCATCTGACTCCCTTCAGTCTCTGTCTCTGAAATACAAATACTAAATCCTAATATACAGAGTAAGTATTCACCCCCCAGTGATTCTTTCTCGTTTTGATGTATTGCAACATCACATTTAAGTATATTAGCATGTTGAAGGGGTTCTCTATAGAAATGAAATGAAATAAAATATTGCACATTTTTAGATAAAAAAAAAAAAAATCTAAAAACTCCTTCATTGCAAAGTTGGAGTGTGAATTGTCCTTTAGCAGCATATTACAGATTTGATTTGTCTTGGATCCATCTCTATGAGCTTTGCACATTTTGAACTATAATCTAATGAAGTCTAATTAGATGGAGAATGTTGGGTTGGTGTGAATATTAATGGACTAATATTCCCCAAGTCATTCCTTTACAGTGTTTGCCCTGTGCTTTGGCCCATTGTCCTTTTGGAAGACCTATTTCCAGTCTTTTCTGCTGAAATGCTGCCACCACTGAGTTTCATCACAGGAATAGTGTTACTTAGATAGTGGGCTGTATTTGAATTATAATATAATATATATACACACATCATATACTAATTTGATGTTGCAGTACTAAAAAAGACGCAAACAAATAAATAGCTTTATAGTTCATTCTGGTTCAAGTGCATATCAAACACGAGTTCATCTAATACCTTGACTTTGCACCATTTACAGAAAAATTCATTTTCTCTTTCAAATGTCTCCTCATGGAACACCGAATAAGGCAAGCCTTAATGTAACTGAGCAACAGAAAAGTTTACTCACCTCACTTGATTTGAGAACCCCAAAGAGTGGGTATAAGAACGCCGGGACCAACGCTGCAGCCCCCAGGGGCACTGCCTCTGACACCCAGTACACCGCGGTCACAATCAGCACATAGGCACAGGACGACTCCTACAGAGTGACAAACACAGGGAAGGTCAGGAATCTAGACAGTGCAAACGGACACAATTTAGGGGTACAACTATGTACCGTGAATAATATATGAAAAAAGCCTACATTGAATAGCCACAATGCAAGTGAAAATATCTTGAATATGAGTCAATTTTTCTGATATTTCTTAATATTATAAATCAAATATATAATTGGTGTAATTATTTGTGTAAAAAAATGATAGAACAATATCATTTCAATGTTGAAATTAGTAAGATTAATATGTTTGGTAATAGGAAATAATAAATCAATTTGACTCCATTTGAGATCATTTCACACGCTAAATCGTCTTATATTATGACCCTCCAAGACGAAACAATCTAACCATGCTTTGGTATTCTGAGAGCACATAGATATTAGAACAATATGGATTTCTGAAGCATTTTCTTTAGTCATGAATAATCATAATAGAATAAGTAATAGATATGAAACAGCATGGCTACACTGCCATTTGTCCAACTGTCCTCATTTTTATTGTTATAAAAGAAAAATGTGAAAATTTCTAGTTGGCAACAAAATTAATATCTTTGTAAGCATGGAATCAGCGTTACGACCGATCCTGCCATTTACTCCTATAGTCTCAGTTGTTAATATATTTTTCACTGCCATGATTGCCAAATTAAGTCATTTCCGTTCTGGCGCTCAGATTTCGTTGTGTCTCGAGCTCTGCACACTAGGCTGGAGCCGTGAGGAAGTTGGTCAGGTGACTCATACTCGTGAATTAATCAGGTTTTATAATAGGCTAAAGTGATAAAACCCTGCCCACACGTTTCTATAGTAATGCAGGAATGCAATAAACTTAGTCCACATCTATGAATGAAGCCTTCCTGTCTGCATTTTACACTGTACTTGCTTTTGGTTAAATGAATCTTAATCATGTGGGCATGGTGATTGTGGCCGGACATATTTTCCCAGCCAGTAAGGCCGACTAAGACTTTGCTTGGCATGCTCTGACATCCCTCCCAACTCCAACACTTGTGTGTTCGTATCTCCTGCTGGCTGTGCCCGAGCTCAAAGGTGAAGGAACGCCGCAGCAATGTGCAATGCAGGCAGATTAAGCTGCAGGCCAGCACATGGTGTTTTGCTGGTCTCTAATCTGTTTGTTGTTAATCAGTTCATTCCAACGTGATTGATTTAGGCTATTTTGAGGAGCCTGATGTGGACTTTTTGCAGTTCCGGGTATCTCATGGCAATCATGACGCTATGGCTCTGATTCTGTCAACGGGTCAGGTAGAAGAGGATGAATTCTCTGCTATTAATCACTGAGTACATTCCAGCCCTCCTGGTGCTAATGGTTTGCTTCAGTCAGAATACACATTTGATTTGTAGGAACTATAGCATTTATTTCATTGAGTGATGGTAATCCTGGCTTGGTGTGAGGCTCTTGTTCACCATTGTACAATGTCTTTATTTCTTGATTATTCTCCCGGAGATCAGTGACTAAAACTAATCTAATCTAATCCTTAGTGTCCTTTGTGACGACAATTCAAACAGAACGTGGACCTGATGGTTGGAAAACAGCTGATCACAGTAACCGAAACTGATTTGATCTCAGGGTCAGACTGATTATCTTTGCAATTATCGTTTATTTTGCTGAAGCAACTGTTGAAACATGACGAGCAAAAAACTGACTCAAATGAAGGAAAGGCTGTTTCTCACAGGATGACAGTGAGCTTTTGACTCAAAATGGAACCAAAAACACTATAAACAAACAACATCTGCAAAAGCTGCTGGTGTTTCATATAAACAATTCTCGCAGCAAAGCAAGATGTGACTAGAACATCAGGAGGGTGCATCTTTACAAGCCCTCGACCTGTAACCATTCCAAACTGGTGAAAGGTTCTCTTACTCCCTACTTATGGGATATCTTTATCTATGGCATATCATATAGTCTACCTTATTAATGACATATGTAAGAAGAACAGCCTGCCATTTCCCATATCTGTCAAGATAACCATTTATTCAAGTACATTAGGAACTGCACTTAATTTTATGAATGTGTTTAAAGCAGCTGGGGTCTGCAATTTTCGGGACTTAATGTCCTGAACAAATTCCCCCTCCTGCCACTACACCTGAATCATCTCTTCAGCGCTATAGATCAGATGTGTTTGGAGAAGGGAAAACCTCAATCTGTGTAGGATAGTGTCAGTCCACAAGACTGATGTTGACAATCTCGAACTTAATGCGTTATAGATGAACAAGACATCCATCGAGGTTGACCAGAGCGCGCATCCATCCAGATTTACCAAAGTGCGCTTGTTCGTAAATACGCACGGACGCGCGCCCGCGCGCACAGCGGGGAAGGTTTCCAACTTCCAAGGTTTAATACCTTGCACTAGGATGAGTAGTTACAAGATTCCCACACGTCCTTAGTTTACTCATCGTTTTATTTCTAGGTGTTCGATTCACTTAAACTTGATTGTCGGTACGAATCGATTCTGTAAAGTGAATCGGCTCCGTAAATGATGTTTGCCTACAAAGTGATATTCACTCATACTCCTGTAATAAAACATACTATTCAGCTTGCTGCATCAGACGTAAAGACACTCACACTGCTTGGATGGATGAGAGGCAGTGGCAGCAGGGACAGTGGGATCATGACCACAAGAATCAGCTTCCTCGCCACCCACAGCTTCCTGAACACGTCCATTCCTGTTGTCTCCAGTCTCACCTTCGTGTGTTTAGCTGGCTTTTTCTCAGTTTTTCCCCGCAAGCGCACGGACTTCAAGCTTTCTGAGACTAAGTGCGCATTAGTCGCGCGCTGTTGTTTTTCTTCTGGTTATAATTCGATGCAAATTCCTGAGCCACTTGCTATTACAAAAAAACCTTTCCCTTTATTCATGTTTTTTGAAGTGCAAAGTTTGACTGCATGCAAAAAACTTTTCCTTTGGTGGATGTTCTTCACCTTCTCTTTTTGGCAGCCCTAAAGAAAAATGAGGCAGATTCCTCTTTTATAACTCGCACGACCGAGTAGATCACTCATTTAATCTCTTCTGAGCGTTATTATTTGTATATCGCCATTTTTTTAAAAACGTTTTTCAATAGCTAAGCATGCGAATTAAAAGCCAAAATAAATGAACCTGCTGAAACGTAGCTGTTACATTACATGAAGCTCCGCAAGTGCGCAAATTGCTTAAGCCTTGGCTTGGCCCCGCCTCGTCTTCCCATTGACCAATCAGAAACCAGTATGGTAATCAATTGGTGTTTTCTGCTGGTGTGAACTCGTACCTCTAGCCTACAGCCATGGCCAAAAGTTTTGAGAATGACACAAATATTAATTTTCACACAGTCTAACTGCCTCAGTTTTTATGATGGCAATTTGCATATACTCCAGAATGTTAGGAAGAGTGATCAGATGAATTGCAAGTCCCTCTTTGCCATGAAAATGAACTTAACTTGAAAATAATAATCAGCCACAAAAGGACCTGCTGACATCATTTCAGTGATTCTCTCATTAACACAGGGTGTTCTTCAGAGTATTCAACATCAGAGTGTTGATGAGGACGAGGCTGGAGATCACTCTTACTTGTCATACTGATTGAGTTAGAGTAGCAGATTGGATGCTTTAAAAGGAGGATGGTGCTTGAAATCACTGTTCTTCCTCGGTTAACCATGGTTACCTGCAAGGAAACACGTGCAGTCATCATTGCTTTGCACAAAAAGGGCTTCACAGGTGAGGATATCGCTGCTCGTAAGACTGCACCTACAGTAAATCAACTATTTATCGGATCATCAAGAACTTCAAGAAGAGAGGTTCAATTGTTGCGAAGATGGCTTCAGGGCACCCAAGAAAGTCCAGCAAGCGCCAGGGCCGTCTTCTAAAGTTGATTCAGCTGCAGGATTGGGGCACTACCAGTGCAGAGCTCGCTCAGGAATGGCAGCAGGCAGGTGAGTGCATCTGCACGCACAGTGAGGCCAAGACTTTAATAATAATAATAATAATAATAATAATAATAATAATAATAATAATAATCAGCAACTGCCAAGACAACAAATAATCAGAATGAAATTATAATGATTCACAATGTATAATGATGTATAATGATTCATTTTCTAAAAAACTAAGAGAAAGTGTGAGTGCAGATGTATCTATGATGTATAGAATCATTATATTGTGAAGATTTGGAGAGGGAAAGAGGGATTGTAGAGTAAATAATGGCTGAACCAGGTGATAACAGAAAGGTGTTTTGTAGTTCCTGAAAATCAGAAGTGACCCTGTTTCCCACACAATAACTAAGAAAAGGTAGACAAATGTTTGCAATGCAGGTCGAAGAATGACTAAGAAATGTGAACAATGACAGTGACTAAGAAAAGGTATACAAACGTTTTTAAGCATCATTGAGCGACAGTATTTAGTGCGTCAGAAGGCAGCTCCGATAGCTTCGACCTGCTTCGCTAATGCATTGTGTTTGAGTACGTGCCATGTTTTTATTGCGGTTTCTGTTTCTGGTTTATGAACTGTGCTTATGCTGTTCCTGATTACGAGTTTGATCTGTTCCTTTGGTATCGTTAGCTGATTGTAAGTAGTTATACTAATATTCTTGTTAATAGTCACACTTTATATTCACCGATAGTAGGGGTGCGACTGCCATATCTGTTGTGTGTGGATTTTGATCTCTGTTTTTTGTAAGGGAGTTAAGTAATATAATTTTCTTTTGTTTATGCTTTTTCAAGTAAATTAGCTTGTAAGAACAGTGTTTTTTGTTAATTATTTTGGCCTTGGTCCACCCTGAAGTTGTCCCCACTTTTGTGTGTACAGCAACTCACTTAACATATATACTGTGTTTTACCCCAATCTATCACTTCTGAGTTAACTCCTATGTCTTTCATCCCTGTTTAACCCTTAGGGCACCACTTACTTTATATCTCCACCTTACACATAACCCCTTGCTTTTTAATTATGCCTAACCTTAGACTGGCTCACGACAATTAGCATGCTTATTGTAATGATTCAATGTAATACATCAATGTTGTGTAACTTCAACTTTAATGCTTTCCTGTGTGTGTGCTTCAATAAATTATAATCTAGTATAATATTCAAATAAATTCAAATAATATATTATTGTCACGATTCTGCCCCTCTCCGCAAGCACGGCAGGCATTATGGACTCAGTCGCGTGTGCAACACTCTCATCTTCCCCGTCGCACATAACGCGGAAGCGCGCACTTCCACATTATGGCGTGAATTACGAGGACTACAGCCCCCACAAGCTCACACTCTTAGACTGAACCCCAAAGACTTTGGGGAAGCGCTCAGGGTGTTCTATGAGACCAGTAAGGAGGCTACCGCTCCAGCGCTCCCTCCAGTGGTGAAAAGAGAGGCCAAAAGGAAGGCTACTGTTCCGGAACCCATGTCCGTGCCGGAATCAATGTCCAAGTCCAGGTCCAGGCAGAAGTCTAAGTCCATGTCCATGCCAGAGCCAAAGTCCACGCCGGGGGCAACATCGTAACCAGAGCCTGTGACAAGAAATGTGCCTGAACCCACGCCTGGATCACCACAAGGGTCAGAAGCAACTCTAGTCACACTCTCTCTCTCCCAGAGCTCTCTCCTGTTCCAGCTACAGTCGCTCTCACGGAGCCCACTCCAGTTCCTGTTCACTCTTCGCCTGAGTATGTGACAAGAATTCTGCCTGAACCCAAGTCTGGATTGCCACAAGGGTCAGAAGCAACTCCAGTCACTCTCTCCAGTTCCAGTTCCAAGTTCCGCTCCTGTTCCAGCCAGAGGTGCTCACAGGGAGCCAGTTCCAAGTTCCGCTCCGGTTAAAGCCAAGGTCGCTCACAGGGAGCCTGTTCCAGTTCCTAGTTATGCTTCTGTTTCAGCCAAAGTCGCTCACAAGGAGGCTGTTCCTAGTCCTGCTCCAGTTCAAGCCACAGTTGCTTCCACAGAGTTTATTCCCATCCAAGTCACCGGGCCAGAGCCAGAGCAATCTTCTGTCATGGCCACAGAGACTGTTCACTTCACAGCCACAGAGACTGTTCCAGTACTCGTCAATGTTCCAGTCCAGGCTAAAGCACCCGTTCTGGTCAGAGTCGCTAAAATTGTTCCTCAGGACGTCAAAGAGACTGTAAAAGTTATGGAACCCACTCTTGTTCCAGTTCGAGTACAAGTCACAGAGCACGTTCCTGTCACAGCTCAAGCCACAGCGCAAGTTCCTGCATTATGGAGCGAATTACGAGGACTACAACTCCCACAAGCACACTCTCAGACTGATCACGTGACCCGAAATTGAATGCATCTGCATCCAATTCAGAGACAAGCATTTCAAGTTTATAAGGACTTTCGTATGCACTTCATGTTTGCGAAGCGTTAGATTAGCCCTGCGACGCTATTGCCAAGCCTGGAATTTCCTGTGTTCGTTTAATCTGTGTACCGGACTCTGCTCAATTTTTTGTTTACTGTGTTTCTGGATTACCTTTGATGTTCTGTTTGCTGATCGACTGACCTAGTTTCTGTTTTTGGATTACTCTTCAGCCTGACGTTTCTGTACCTCTGCCTGCCTCGTGTGTGTTTGTGTGTAAATAAAACACAATGAGTTTTACAAATCCATCTTCTCACCTGTGCATGTGTCCCGCCAAACCCCACCCTCATGACAAATATTCACAAAAAAAATCAAATATTGTTTGCCATTGAATTCATTAATTTATTAATTATATTTCTTGTATCAGCCAAAAATGAATATGTAAATAAGTTAATAAATTATTAGTAAACATATACAGTACTTATGTCTTGACTACTTGAAGGGACATATCAGCATTCATGCTGACTGCAGACAAGTTACATGATAAACATGTATTAGCTAATGATTCATTAAAATAAGTAATAACTAACAAATGTATCCTTACATCTTGACTTCATGGGGCATAATAATAATAATAATAATAACAATGACATTTACTTTGCATAGCCATTAAGAACACTTTGTTATCTGAAAAGAGACTACTGCATCATCATTAAGAAAATCAGGTGAAATTTGAACATCTGTTGAGAAGTTAATCATGAATTTACCTCATAACCTATAATTGAGGCAAACCTGCATTGTCACCAAATAGAACCTTCATAGTGCAAATTATTGTAATTATAATTAATACTGTAATTAATTTTGTGAATTCACAAAACCAGTGACAAATAATTAATGTTTAACAATGACATTTATTAATGGCTGTGTACACATGACTCTGTTGTGTGTTAATGTATATGCTTCATTATTTCATGTTTAGCTCATGTATTAATTAATCATCAAGTAATCATTAGTTCACGCATTAATATATGCTTAGTTGTTCACCCGTATTGTAAAGTGAAACTTATCACTGTCTGTAAGGAGATGGTCAAAGGAATGGAAGGTATGGACAAAATGATTGTATAAGATCGCACATAACCTATATTCTACGTATATACAAATCTTATTATATATATATATATATATGACTAGAGTCAGGTTCTTACAGTAATCACTGATTAAGCTGAATGTAAATTTAGCCACTGGTGAACTCTGGCTTGCTGTTCTGACCCTCTGGGTTTGATATCTGTATTCACCCTTATGATCTGGGTATGATCATTTTCTCAGCTGGTTTTTTGAACAAGATCTCCAACTCTAAAATGTAACACTGGGAGATGCAATCTAAGCACTACTTAAAGTGTCTGTTTTAATATATTTGCATGTTACCTGCTGATTTGTGGATCGTGCACATATGTAGAGCAATGCACTGTGTATGTTTAAAATAGTAAACACATCATTTCTACTGATGTCTACCCCCTGATATTAAAGAATTTTTTTGGAAGGGTAAGTGAGTGGGAGGGGGAGGGGGAGGGGGACGTGTCGTTTTTCAGAACATGTGACAGAAAAGAACTCAGATTCTTAAAGTAGAACTCTGTATTGTGAAGTCCCAGTTCTAGAATTCTAGTGGGACCAAAAAATATCATCCAGCATTCCAGCAGGATAGCACACAGTGGGATACAGAAAAATATCAAGAAGCTCAACACAGTAACCAGGCTCAGAAAATCAGCCTCAGTGATGGGTGAGATGACTTTTCATTATTTTACAGCACTGTTCTCATGCAATCTTCTTTTTATTTACTGTTATCAACAACTAGATCTAGATAACACTGATAACTCAGTGCTTCTGAATCTTTTCTCTAATATATTTTTTTGTCCATAAACTACCTGAGATTTCTCTTGTAGTATCTAAAATAGGAGTTTGAGATATTCCTTGGCTGGAAAACATCACTTCCAGTGAAACAAACTGATCGATCTGCTCACTTTTTCCTCCTGATGGTGATTTGAGTCATGATTAGCTCAGGGGCGCTTTTTTTTTTGCAAACAAACATTTAAAAAAATACACATTAATATATCAACCATTAAATATTACAATGTAGAACAATAAATACAGCAATGTTCTACAGCAAATGTTCCACTGTATGAGATAATGATGAAATATCTGCTAGTACATTGTCACTTGCTATTCAATCAGACAGGATGTCAGTAAAACTGATGATTTGACCTTTAAAATTTCATGGTAAGGAAAATCAGACTGTAAAGTTGTTCATTTAGGAATGTCTCATTTAAGGTGTCGAGCTGAGAAATAATAATAATAATAGTAATAATAATAATAATAATAATAATAATACCTAAAATCAAGTAAAATACATTTTAAAAGAAGTGTAGCAGGGTGTAAGTGAGAGGCAATGGGATAGACTGGGTGGGGCGGGCGGTTTGTGTTAGGCCGGGTGGGGTGAAAGGTGTTAAGCATGCTGGTGGGCAGTGTTAGGCCAGGCAAGAAAGGTGGGTGGGGTAGGCAGGGCAGGGAGAGTAGGCGTGACAGGCCAGGCATGGAGGGTGGGTGAGTGCATAGGCTGTGCTGGAGCGGCAGGCGGGGTGTAGATCGGGTGTGGAAGGCTGGGAAAGTGGGCTGGGTGGGGTAGGTGGGCGTGGTAGGCCAGACAAGGTGAGTGGGTGTGGTGGGTTTGGGTGAAGGGTGGTAGGCAATGAGGTGGGTAGGTGGGCAGATAGGTTGGATGGATGAACCTGTGTAGCACAAAAGGCAGCCTAAATTCATAATTTATTTACACAGCAGGTGACATTCATACTATGAGGTATCATGTGGCAGCAGCACACACAATTTATTTTTAAATCCTGTCTTTTTTTTTAATGTATAAAAAATGCGCACATTATTCACATTATGGTCTGTGATGAGGCGTGGAGCCCATGATGGGGAAAACTCCTAAAGCTAAAGAGGAGCAAGCTTCAACAATCCTGCATGCCAGTGGAATATAATATTTGAGACCTGCCGACCTGCAGGCTGACTTTTGTATGTTGCAATCAATTTATCTATGAAATTTGTCTGTTTCACCACCATGCTGTCACGTACTCGAGCCAGGAAGGACACAAGTGCAGATCCGCAGCTATAATCCAGCAGAGGTACAGAAAAACAGCGATACAAACTCGTAGTCGAAGTAGGCAGAGGTAGATCGATCAGGCAAACAGTACAAACTAGAGTAGGCAATCTCATAAACAGGAAAACTAGCAAAGGGTCTAAACCAGAATAAACAGTAATACATAGAATTGCTCGGCAGATAGGATGTAGGCAAACTATTGCTTCGCGGGGATCTAGAGTCTGAGTGATAGTATAAATAGTCCTAGCGGTGATGAGGAGCAGCTGCGGCTAATTAGAATTCTGGGGAGGGAGTCCTAGTGCCTGAATGTTCAGTGGTAGGCCTGACAGAGCCCCCCCCCAACGGGCTACCTCCGGGAGCCGAACGTGTCCTAGGGCGTCCTCGAGGCCGGGGTCCTGGTTGAGCGGGGTGCTCCTGGTGAAACCGCTGAACCAACAATGGGTCCAGAATGTCCCTGGCGGGTACCCAGCACTGTTCCTCAGGGCCGTACCCTTCCCAGTCCACTAAGTATTGCAGCCCCTCCCTTCTCCGTCGTGACCGCAGGATGTTCCGTACCGTGTACGCTGGCTGGCCATCAATGTCCAGAGGTGTGGGGGGGACGGTGGGTGGTGAGTCGGAATCGAGTGGTCCAGGAATGGGGAGGAATTCTGGGGAGGGAGTCCTAGTGCCTGAATGTTCAGTGGTAGGCCTTACAGATAGATATTTATGAATATGAAATATTCTTTGTATTTCTTATATATATTTTACTACCAATAAGCAAAAGCATATTTTAATTTTAAAAAATAACATGAGGGCACGGTGGTGTGGTGGTTAGCACTGTCGCCTCACAGCAAAAAGGTCCTGGGTTCGATCCCTGGGTCACCCAGGATGCCTTTCTGTGCGGAGTTTGCATGTTCTCCCTGTGCATGCGTGGGTTTCCTCTGGGGACTCCAGTTTCCTCCCACAGTTCAATGACATGCAGATTAGGTCAACTGGCTAAACTGCCCATAGGTGTGAATGCGAGTGTGTGTGGCTGTTTGTCTGTATTGGCCCTGTGGTGTACCCCGCCTCTTGTCCGAAGATGCTGGGATTGGCTCCAGCTTCCCCGCGACCGTAGCGGTATAGATAATGGATGGATGGAAAATAACACTAGACTAAATTTCCAATCTGGCTTTATAAAGAATTATGCAAGATTCATACTTTTCTCTGCAAAAGAACCCTGTAGTGACATGTCTAATTGCTGCATTTGTGGTCTCTAAGACACGTGTTTGTTTGTTTCTTTCTCTGGCTAGTTTGTGTGTTGGAAACTCCTTCTGTAGTGGAACTATTTCCATTCTCCGCCTTCATGTGGTGCTAAAACTAGACATCCAGCCACCCACAGTGAGACTGCATTTCTTCTGGCTTTTCATTTAAGGTTCTTCATGAGTGAAAAACATGAGAACATAAGGAACATGATCAACATGATCTCCAAAATGATGCACAATAGTGAGTAGAAATATTAGACCATTTGTCCAAACCAAATCGTTTCAGTGTTTTTCATGAACAGGCCTCATCAGGTCACAACTACAGCATCTGATCCCAGTTAGAGTAAGTCTAGATTCTGACATTGCGTTTTTAAGCTTTAGGTGAATGACCACTACCGTGATATTCTCCTGTAAGATGTTCAGATATATTTTGAATTAATTGCTCCTCAATGGATACAATCTGTCCAGGCTTTCAAGTAGAAAAGCAGCTCCCACTCATGATGCCACCACCACCATGCTTCACAACATTATGGTGTTGCGGTGGTATTTTGGATGCCTGTTTACAAAACATTATCCAAAGAGTACTGGCAAACATCAAGGTGGTCTCTGTAATGCTTTTCCCCCAGATTTAATATCTACCAAACATCCCCAAAAAAGAAAGAAATTCCTGACCATATCTTCCATCTTGGACAAGTATCCATCCTGCTAATGAGCTGGGCCTCTGCGTGCTTGGCTACTGCTGGAGAGGTAATGTTAATTGTAATTTTAACGAATAAGCTAGCTATTATTATCGCATATTATGGCATAGCTAATATTATTATCAGATTAGCTAATTATAATTGCATTTAGATAGCTAATGCTATTTACTATATGGTGAATACATTAAAACCATTTTGTTTGTACCACTCTTATGTTCCATTATTACTCGTTCTGTTTTTTCTAATGTTTTATTCTTGACATTTATCTTATTTAAAGATATTTACTCTGTATATATATATTTAGCTTTGCTTTTCTTGATGTTTTGGCATTTTTTTCCCTCTTTGATATCTTGTATTCAGTGAACATTTATTTCACTTTATATTATAATAATATTTAATTATATGGTTTTTATTTTTATCTGAGAGTCATGACCAATTATTAACTCATTCATTTTCAGATTTACATGAATGTTCCTTGAATCATTTCGACAGAATTTGCCCAGTCCTCAAAGTGAGCGGCTTTTCTTCAAATGTCTTATACAGTGCAAATGTTCGTTCATTATGTTCCTTTCATTTTTCACAAATGTAATTCATTATTAATCTCTGTATTTACTCCCTGTTTGCACTACAGTTTTCCAAATGCAGCTGTAAGATGAAGTCATGTTTTTGAATATTAAACAAGTTTATTTTTACCCTTTCTTTTTAATGGACATAACCTCTATTACAGTAATTGATTGAGATGCCATGAGCTTGCTAACAGGTCAACCAGCTCATTATAACACCTCTGAAGGGACAGACATGCTAGAAGTGTTTTAAAAGCGTCCTATAAATACAGTCACATTTACTATTTTTGTGCACCAGGTATCAAGATGGCTAAATGTGAAAAATGTGACAAATAATTAAGAAGAAAATAACAATGACATAATTTTCTTCTAACAAATTAAGAAGAAAATAATGATGGACGGCTGCATAGGTGTATTGAAGTTGATATTAATTTGATCTAAATCTAGTCTGTTTTAGATAATATGTTGACACTTGAAAAGTTTTCACGCACACTTACTTATGAATTTCACTATGTAACTTATTTTTTCCTAGAAAAGATAGAACGGTTCACTTTCCGGCAAGTAAACTTTTCTTAACTAAAACAGACAACATTTTTCCCCCTAAAACTCATGGTTACAGTAAAAAGCCCTTACAGATTTTACCTTACACAAGCGATTTGTGAAAGGGGTACATTGAAAATGTAGTGCATTTTTTTTCCTCTCCACTGCAGTATTCCTCTTTGGGGTTTGGCAGGTCTGTATAGTTGCACAGGTAGAAAAGCACTTGCTTGTGTAAATGTTTCCTGCCTGGAGCTTTCTTTTCCTTTCAGATTGCAGATTTTCCAATTTTCAGATTTGCTTTTGGCTTAGCAAATGGAGCGTTGCTCAGAAACTAGTCCATATGGAGCAAAAATGCAATTCAGGAAAAAAATGTAAGAAATATGATCATTGATATTCATGTATGCAGCAGCATAAAGGTTAAGTGTACCATATAGCACAAGGGGGAGGGAGAGAGACAGAGAGAGCAAGAGAGTCAGCAGGTTGGTGTATCTTCACAGTCAGAGTGGATGGATGTGTGTTCTGTCCAGAGAAATGAGTTGTGGCAGCTAGCCCATTGCAGAGAATCATGCGTTTCACTTCACAACACTCACTCATTGCAAGACGGCCATCCCTGGGTTTGGGTAAGGAAGGATCCTGTCGTTCTGTCTTTCAAAGATAAAAATACAATGAAGTAAGGTTTCGTTTATCTGCCTCAATATCAGATTATTTGCTAAATATCTTAATGTGGATTATTTTGGTGCCAAATACCACCAACAATCAAATATTGTGAAAAAAGTAAGAAGGGAGTCTATGGCTGATTTCTTTCTAGCCCATAATCTAGAATCATGCAACCAATCAACCAAGTGACAATCTTATCAAGTTGTTGTTGTTTTTATTTTGTTTGTTTGTTTGTTTGTTTTTTACACACCCCAAGATTCCTTCTCTATTTAGTTTAATATATTTCAGCCTGCTTAGCACTTTCATCCAGTCCACATGTCGAGGAACTCAACCACTTCTAAGCCATATCACAGCTGCAGTTTTAAGATTGGTTCCTCGAACACACCTTTTCCACCACCAGGGACCAGGATCTTGAACGTGGAGTGGTGTGATGAAGCAGAGATAATGATACCACCCCAAAGTTGATTACTTTCCAATAACTGCATGTCCCCAAGTGCTTTATTCCTCTTATACCACAGCAATCTGCTGACTATTACAAATTTTTTATTCATTAATGAACACTTCATGCTTTTTAACCATTTATAGTTCCATTTAATGTTGTAGAACTTTCACAAAACAAGTTCTTGTTCTCTGTTAATAAGACAAAAATACATGCGGAGAAACTCCTCCGTCTCGAAGATATCGGGAAACTTAAAGCTTACAGCTTTACCTCTGACACTGGAGACTCCTTCTTTCAATGTTAAATAAATGTCTCCTTACGGGGTTAGATTATGTGGAGCGTCCATTGCACAAATCCCAGTGAATGACTCGTTACTATAGAAACAATAACCTATTGGAACGAGTGTGGTAACATAAACCTATGATTTGAGTCGCAACCGAAACAGCTGCAGTCAGTTATACAGCTGTGCTCTTAGAGATAATTCATCAATTCGTCACTGAATCATCTGCTATCGTCAACAACATAAACAACTTCTGGTTAATTTCACAGGATCATCTAAAAAAAATCACTAACTCGGGAATGATTTAGGAATAATGATCCCCTGCTCTTCAGTTCCACGCCTTTGCAACCAGCTAAACCAATGTTATGAAGTGAAAATCATGTAGAAAAGTCCATCAGTTTCTCTCTGCAGTCTTTTCCCTCCACTTATAAAGCTTTTATAGGCGAGTCTGGTGCACGCTCAACTCGCCCCTCTGTCATAACAGTAAATCATCCTGGCAGTTCAGTTGCACCGTCCTCTGTTTCAGTGTAGTTTAATAGCATGGCACGCTGCTTGATTTATCACACTTTAATGCAGAATGCTCTGCCAGCTATAGCAGAGCTCATCCTCAAGGCGGAGTTAATGGAAAATGGTGCTTTACAGTCAGGGCTTCCAGATTTGGACTCTTAGAAACAGGATGGCATGTACAGATTGGATAATTATACCACAGTGCTCACAAATTCTGGATTATGATTGGTTAGAAGATGTTAATTCTCTAGACAGTGGTACAGATGCAAATCCCAGGTTTATATTAATGTTATTGTTTCTATAGTAACAGCTTGGTCACAGGTCACACTCCTCTTCTGTAAGGAGATGTTTCATTGAAAGAGTCTCAGTGTGGTAAAGCTATAGATGTGAATGTGAACACAACAGTTTTATGTTTGTCTTATTAACTTCAAGAAAGAGAAAAAAAAGCCCTAAGACTGTTTATAGCTGTGAGAACAGATAATAATTTGTTCCATAGATGTCAGTGTTAAATTGAACTACGGATATAAGGCATGATCTGTTGCTCTTTTGCCGTCTTACGTGATGAATAAAACATTTTTCAATGTACTTTTAGAGGAAAATAATCAACTTTGGCATGATAACAGTAACTCTGCTTCACAACACCACTCCATTATTCATTATTTTCCCACAGCAGCATGAGTGTTTGTATCCTTTGTTTTTAAAAATTTGAGCAGAAAACATCCAACATCAGTGATTTTTTTTCACTTAAGTCATACCAGCTGGGTGAATCAATAGATCATTGACCTCTGTGGCTTTTTGTTTAATATTATTTTTCCTCGATGTGATTTAGATGAAAACGTTAAATTGATTAAGAGAATTGATAATAACAAATCGTATACGATATGATGAGGAAAGCGAAAAAAATTCCGCTTTTTAAAGTCAGCGTTCTTGTCTTGAAGTAAACCCTTAAAGTAAAATGAACTGACTTGGATCTTTATTTTCTCTAATCAGGTCTCCCTAAATGAACTTGACAGGAAATCAGCAAATTTACATGACAATTATAGCTCCAAGTACAAAATTTCACCGCGTTGCGCTGATTAGTGACTGCCCGCGGCTTGGAGGGTGCTCTGCTTGGAATACAACGACGAACACGCTCCGTCTGAATTCAGAAACGGTGCTCTCAGGGTGGCTTTCACAATCAGCAGCATTTTCCTGGGATTAAACATCTTCAAATCTTTACTTTTTTCCAGTAGATCACTCAGGAAATTTAAATATAATCACACTCAGAGCTCTTTGTCTGATTGAGCCGAACCCTGCAGGACGGCTTTACTGGAGCACTGCACTGCTGGTGGCCGCTTAGCTTGTCACTTAGCTACCCGTTTCCTGTCACTGGTGCAGGCTGTAATTGACCGCATGTTGAGTCCTGAGCTTTATTAGGCCACTAAGTGACACTAATGTCATACAGTCCAGCACTGGAATAGATGTTGACATATCTGTTTTGGATGTTTTGTTGAATATCTATTCAGAAGACACATTCTCCCATCCTTAATGATGCAATGGAGTTATTTTCAAATGCAGTGATGAATTTGACATTTTATGAATTATAACGGCATCAGATTTGTAACCATACATATGAGGCTGCGACTTCACGGTACAACCTACACGTTGTTACTAGTGTTAGCATTAGGGTTAACCCTGGCCCTAAACCTTAAGCCTAACCCTACCTCTAGGTCTAGGTAAGAGTCACCATGTGCATGAGCCAAGATAATATTAAACATGGTTGGTTCTATCAGAACTTCAAGATGAGAAAAAGACTGACTTAACCCCTAAACCTGTCTTTACCACCAAACACCAAAGATCGAGATAATGGGAGCATGCTCCAACTCTAGCAAAGATTTTATTCCAACATTAGAAATTTGTTTGCGACAGTGAAATCACTTGAAAAGTTATTTTGGGTGTGTTAGTGGTGTAAATGTGGACTGAAACACATCACTGTGACATTTTAAGGGTGTAATTTTAATCATCTGAACAGATTAGTCCAAGAAATCGATTCTAGCATGTGCATAAATCGATTCTGATTACCAGGAACTTTTCCTGGAATTCAAGTGAATCAGTATTGAAAATAATCAGAAATGTTTTACATCATAGTTTAAAGTTTTTACAGCACAAACCTTTCTTTTTTTTTAGTATTATTAGATCCTCAGCTAACATTTTTTCGAACATTAGTGATCGAGAACGTTTTCGTAGAATGACCAGGTTACCTGATTGACATTTTTACACAGTGGTTGTGTAAATGTTCCTGCCAGGTTTTTACTTACTGGAATGTTAACTAAATGTTTGGAATAGGAAAGCGAACAATTCATCTGCAAAAACCATTCTGATCCCTTCCAGCTATTTTTTGACCAAACCTCAAACCTTTCATCATATAAGTATGCTGTTGGTTTTAAGTCTCTCAGAAAAAAAAAAAAAAAAACTATTTAAACACAGCTTACAGTCTTTCATCATCTCCTCTTTATACCTCTATCTTTCTCTCTTTTTATTCATGGTTCTGTCTAGGAATTCTGCTGAGGCATATGACATGAGGCTCAGACATGCCGAAAGCTTTTAAAAACTGTGTGTGTGTGAGAGAGAGAGAGCTTTTGAAAGAAATTTGTTTAGCAAGCCGAGTTTCCGCAGCGCTCAGTCTCATGAAAGCCCTGCTCTGAGTTCCTGGCAGACGGTCCAGTGACGGATGAAAAGAAAACGAAGCTCGCCGCCTGGCTTTGTGGTCTGCATCCTGCTTTAACCGTTCCGCAGGTTCATGAAGCCAGACAGTTATTGAGAATAGTGAATGCACCAGGCGGCCTCAGGGATCACTTCTACTCCGATGCGGATTGAAGCTCTGCAGTAATGGAGAGAGATGCGACGGGCTGAAATGAAAATCAATAATTAAACAAATAAGACAGGAATAAAAACACAATTAAGAGTCTGGTGAATTTCTGTTATACAACACAATAATGTGATAATATCAGAAAAGAATGTTCCAGACTTGCCGAGAAATCCAAGGAAAGTTCTCCAAATTTTTTTTTTTTTTTTTGAGGCATTCTACTTCAAAACTTTAAAATCCCTTGTGTCCCTGTCTTTTGTGTTCCTGTCCCTATGTGTCCCTGCCCTTCATGTCCCAGTCTCTTGGATCTCTTCCTTTTATGCTCTCTTCTCTCAGCCTTCATATCCCAGTCCTTTAAGTCTCACCCCTTCATGCCCCAGTACATCATGTCCATATCTTTCCTTGTCTCACATGTCCCTGTCCTTTATGCTCCAATCCCTTTTGCCCTGTACATTGTATCTCTTTCTTTTATGCCATAGTCCGGTATATTTCTTACTTTTATGTCCCAGGCCACTGTATCTCTTCCTTTTATGCCACAGTTGCTTATATTTCTGTCCTCCATGTCCGTGTCTTTTTTGTCTTTGTTCATTGCATCTCTTCCTTTTATTTTAGAGTCCCTCATATCCCTGTCTTTTATGAATCTCTGCTCCTATACTCTTTGTCTTCTTGTCTCTAGCATCCCTGTCCCCTATGTTTCTATCCTTCATGTCCCAGTGCCTTTTGTCCATATCCTTCTTGTCTTGGTCCATTTCTGTGATCCAGTCCCTTATGTCTCCATTCTTTGTATCCTTGTCCACTGTTGTTGCTTTTCCATCATTTTCCTTCCTCCATAGTGTTCCTATCCTTTGTGTCCCTAATCTTTATGCCTCTTCCAATAATGTGCCTGGTTCTTCATGTGTCTCTGTCTTTGTGTCCATTGTGCTCCTTCCCATGTCTCAGCCTTTCTTGTAAATACCGCGTTCATGTCCGTATTGCTTGTATCTCTTTTTTTTGTTTCTCAGTCCATTATACTGAATATCTTCTTCTTGTCCATGTCCCTTATATCCTAGCCCTTTATTGTCCCAGTCCCTTATGTTCTTTGTGTCCCTGTCCCTTGTGTCTCAGCCCCTAAACATCCCTGTCCCTCATGTCTCTGGTTTTCATGTTCCTCAAAGTGACACTGGTCTAAAAGATTAACTCTGCTCATGTATTAAACACTGAATCATGTTTAATTCACAATCCTAGTCACGAGGTTATTTTTAACTGGGAGACGTTCTGACATTTTATTTCAGTGTGTAGCTTTTCAGAAGCTTCTTTTAGTGAAGATCTCCTAATTGGAGCTGATCACAGCATACACTGTAACAGCTCGAGCACATTCAGGACTCAGGGACACATAAGCTCTGTTAGCACTTTGATCATCATTTCCAGGAGAACATGATGAGCTTGAAGATAAAGGATGTGGCCACGATTCAGGCTGTTAAACGCTGATTCTAACCATAACCCTAGTCAGTGGTATATATGTGTGAAAGGGAGATTAGCAGAAACACAAGGTTAAGAAGGTTAAAAAAACATGCATTAAACATGGGCTGCATACAGAAGAGAATTGAATGCAGCTCGCCATGTTCCCTGCAGACCACTGAGAACATTTAGAGCAGCGTGCAGACCGCTAACTGTAGCCGTCTGCGGATCTTTCAGACTATAATAAGCCGTGGCCTATATCGCTGCAATCTGCTGCAAGGTCAGAAACTGCAAAGAAACCATTTCACCTACAACTTCCTACATTATGCATATCTTGCATTATTTTTTACAAAAGCAAGCACAAAAATGAGCTGTAGGCTAACGCTTTAATCTGACTCCTGGTGATGTTGCTAAGTTGATGTTCTACATGACCACGCGTCATAAGACTGACGTAACCATGCCATAGACCGAGCTAATGCCGCAGCTAGCATGACATCTGATTTCATCCCTGTTTATTTCACATGTTATTGTCTGCTAATTAACTTCTAGTTAGCATTTTTTAATTATAGCAAGTTTTATTATAGCTGTTATGATATCACTTCATGACAATGACATCATCATAGTATTTGTCATAACTCGAGAATCGCCAGGATGTTTTTTTTTTTTGTATTTTTGTTTAGTTTCCATAAGGGTATTTATTTATTTGTTTATTTGTTTATTATTTGCTGGTTTGTCTTATTTGGAAGATATAATTGAAATGGAAAACGGAAATGACATTTTTTTTCGAAAATTGTATTTTTTTCATTTGTTTAACTAATGAATGATTTGGTTTTGTTTTGTTTGTCATTTATTTATTTTCGATTTATTTACTTATTTATTTTTAAATTACTGTTAGCATGAAAAATAAATAACTGTTTCATGGATTGATTATCCTGCATGTGTGTGTTTTTGTTTTTTGTTCGTTTTATATCCAAAGTTCATTAACAGCACTTTCTCCATTCGATATTAATCAGCGTTTACTCTTCCACACGCAAATCCATCCGTGTTACGCTTTACGCACTGCTGCTGAGAACTTTATTAAGCACAGCTAATTCTTTTCTTTTGCTTTTTCCCCAAAACAGAACAAAACTGATCTGAAATCTAAGTCTTCCTGTGGGCATTAGGAGCAGCAGAGGGTGATTTACCAGGGCTCCAGCTCTTCTGTAATGAAGTATTCAGTAGTGTTTCCTGTGTTATAGATGTGACGTGGTGTTGCTGTGAGGACGAAGACCTCACAAGCGAAAACATTACTTTAAAACCCCTGCTGAGGTTTTTGGGAACAGAAGCCAAAGTGCTGCTGGATCTTGTGGGAAATTAGGTTCAGTTCCTCGTCCTCCTTTAAAATAAGAAGTAAACTTTTTCTTTAACCTCATTTGAACTCTGAGGAGATGAAGTGGTTAGAAAACTTCCACAGGAAACGCTATGATGCAGTGGAGAGCAAGTCAGGAGGCTCGTGTATAAACCTCTCCCACGGGATGATGTCATGCTTATGAGGTCATGGCTTAGAGCCGGGGTGTGGCGTCCGGCTGGACTGAAATGGCTTTCATTCACAGATGGGAAGCTTCAAT
The DNA here is from genome assembly GCA_030014255.1 of Parauchenoglanis ngamensis. Taxonomy (NCBI): domain Eukaryota; kingdom Metazoa; phylum Chordata; class Actinopteri; order Siluriformes; family Auchenoglanididae; genus Parauchenoglanis; species Parauchenoglanis ngamensis. The sequence goes on along the minus strand of JAQMYM010010900.1, from coordinate 2,456 downwards.
ATCCTTCGTGTCCTAACTTTTTAGATTTCCCTGTCCCCGCAACAAGACTTTAGGCCTTGAGCTTCTTGAGACCCTGATCTCAAAGAAACAAAACATACTAAAGTATAAATATAATTATACTATTTAGATAGATTCTTTAAAATACTATTTTATTTTTGCTTTAATGCCCTTCAATTCTAAAATAGCAATGAAAAGCAAAGAAAAAAGGAAAGAGCTAGAAAATGTAAATTTACCTTTTTCAGTAATGGAACAGAAACAAATGACAAAAACATGAAAAAAATAACTAAATAAAATAAATCAATAAAAGAATGAAATAAAATAAACCCTTATGGAAACTAAAATGCCATTTATATACTCATAAAAAAACTCAAAATAAAGTTGTGTATCAAAAAAGTCACCCAGTTAAAAAGTTATTCAACAAAGATGTTGAATAAAAAAAATGTTGAGCAACCAAACCTGCAAAAAAGTCATTTCGCAAAAAGTGGCACCAAACACAGAAAAGTTGTGCAACAGTACAATCTCACAACAAATAATTTGTGCAAGAACAAAATGAAGTAAATACAAAATAAGATGAAAAATAAAAACAATTGAGCAACAAAAACATTCATGTCACAAAACCATCACAGGAATAACGAAAACTAAGCAAACGTTAACTAAAAAAGAAATGAAAAAAAGTTGAACATTAAAAAAATTATGCAAAATGTGAATAAAAAAGAAAAAATAGAACAAAAATAAAAAGGTTGTGCAATAAAAACATTTTATAACAGTCTCGGACACTTTCTAAAAGATGAAATGCGAATACTGCTTGTCCTGTCCACGTGTGTGTGTGTGTGTGTGTGTGTTTACTTAGTTGCATGAGAAATATACTCACACCTGTTTTTATTATTATTAAAATACATTTCCAGGGAAAAAAACATGGTCATGACAGAATGAACACGTTTTTGTCTCTGTGCTTCATAACGAGGTGAATGTGTGTCGTAAGTAAACATCCATTTCCTGTTTAGTTCATCAGAACACGCTTTAAACCACAGTCCGTTTTTAACAGACGGGGGAATCATACAGGACATGAGACACAACTGAATATGCAGGTTTATATGAATGCACTTCTTCTAATATGTTATCATTTCAATAATAATGGCACCTTCAGCGGTTGCTCCACATAAATGTGTAATTACACATAATTAAAGTGTAATTAAAGTTTCATTGAAGTAAGGAGAAGTTTATTTAAAGGGCATATATTATGAAAAACTCCATTTCAGTACGCATTCGGGTATCTGGAGCACCTACAAGCCCACTCTCTAGCAGCTCATTAGAATAATGCCACCCCCATCTGAGTATCTCCGCCCACAGCTTCATTTTTTTTTATAACTACCACTGAACCCGCTAGCTGCTAGCATTATGTTGAAGTGAGCTAAGCACTGGCGCTGTCACATCGACCCCCGAGCTGAGTGGACTGAGTTTATTTTTGATGGCAGCGATCCCGATATAGTCAGCAAGAGCCTTTTTGTGTGTGCTAACATTACCTACCTGGGCCAGTACAACACATTACTGCGAAACTGTACCTAAAAGAGACATCAATACCAACTTCCTGTCACAAAACTGCAGACGAGGGAAATAATTACGCTATGTGTTTCTCTGGCTGTTTAGCACTAGCTAGCGCTAACAGCTGAGATTTATGCTAATGTTCTAGAAATTTATTGGTGTTACTTGCTGCAGGATCCACAATACTGTTAATGCTATTAGTTTGTTAGCTGAATGTCTTTAGGATGAACTTTATCTCATGATCAGTCTTAAATATTGAGAGTAAAATGAGAGATTCCGTGTGTAGGCCATAGCGATGTGAGCATGCTGAGCTGGGGAAAATGTGCGTTACATCCATCTGTAATTTCACAAAAAGGCAGAAACTTGACCTAATAAATAATTTGGACCTGGAGGCCTTGAGATCTCATCGGCTGTGCTGCCTGTTGAACTGTGTGTACGAACTTTGAGTTGCCATGGTAACGCGAAGCTGTATTCACATGGGCATACCTTGTGAAACGGGGGCGGAGTGAGCATGGGGGGCGGGATGACAGGGGGCAGGGCGGAGTGAGCGGGAAGGGGGGGGCAGTGGCTCTTTATCATTTAAAGGATACAAGCATACAAAGTGGCCTGAACAGCTCTGTTTAGACATCATGAGATGCGTGTTGCCATGCTTTATCCTCATGCTAGTTCAACCAAAGCAATAAGTGACAGACATTTCATTAAGACCTTAGAGAACTAGGTCACTTTGTGGAAAAGAGGTACAAAATGTCTCCTTTTTTTCCTGTTACTTTTCTGATGTTGTAGTTTCTGTGAGTTCTTTCTTTCTTTGCCTACATGCTTTGTTGGATGTTAGATGCCATCCATCTGGGTCACGGGGAAGCTGGAGCCAATCCCAGCATCTTCGGGCGAGAGGCGGGGTACACCCTGGGCAGGTC
>JAQMYM010010826.1:0-24976 GCA_030014255.1 Parauchenoglanis ngamensis | reverse complement strand
ACTAAGTAAAGAGAAACAACAGTCCATCATTATCCAGTCTCTTTTAAAGTCATAAAAATAAAGAAAAACATTGAATTTAAAAGGTGTGTCCAAACTTTGGACTGGTAGTGTATATCATCGATTATTATTATTATTAATTTGTTTAAGAGTATGTTTTAATGTATTACTAGTGTATGCAATGTGAGATAGTACTGAGGCTCTCATCAGAATGCACTGAGGATTATCTACAATGCTTTAGCTACAGCAGAGTGTATGAATATAGATAAAGGTAATAAACATCTCGTTAAATTGCACTGTGGGTTACTACACTCAATATGGCGTCAATTTATGTAATTAATTAATATGTTATTGATGTGTTTTGAATGTGCTGAAGGTGTTAAGTAATGAAAGGTGCCTAATGTAGTAATAAACTAATATATTATTAATGCGTTTTAATCATGATATGAATTCAATGTGTCTGTGATAGATTTAATGTGTTAATAATGTGTTTGTATTTAAATTCATCATCATCATCATTATTATTATTGTTTAGTCCATCTTTAATAACATTAGTAATAGTTTTCCTCATGCTCGGCTGATCTTCAGAGCCCGGAGTCTTAATCAGCACTGACCTTTCGTGCTCTGATCCTTTTGCAGTCGTTGAATAAAAAGCAGGTTTGTGTTCTGTAAATAAAATGTCACTGATTAGGAGAAGTAATTAGTGCTGGTACTGCTATAGACTGTGCAAAAGAAATTGGTGATCAATCTAACGCAATGCAGCTCTAATTGATGTACACCTGCGGGTCAGTTGTAAGATGGATTAAGCCATCCATGGGGAAGAGAAGGTCTCGTTGGTAAAGAGCAGAACTGCCTTCTGACTCTAATTAGGGTGCAGAGTGACAGCAGGAAATAGTAATGAAATGTAAAGATAATTGAATAAAATGTGTGATATCATTCAGTGAGAAATGTAAATGGTCAGAGTTGACCGAATGCTGTGGTGTACAGGAATAACACACCTCTGCGCAGTGACAAGAATTCAATGTCATCATCACTTTTTGTTGATTATTTTCCTATATTAGCACAACGCTATGGAGCTTTTGACAGGAAAAGAAAAAAACCCTGATATATCATGGCTATGTTTTACTAATTTGTTCCCAAGATATCGGTTCATTCCCTCATTTTCGTTCAATATTGGCCACGTTGTTATAACTCGTTCCCACATTTATCCGTTCCCTTGTTTTAGTTAAGCTCTGGCCACATTGCAGTAATTTGTTCCCTCAATTTTGTTCAATTGTGGCCATGTTTTAATAATTCTTTCCCTCGTTTATTCATCCCCTCATTGTACATAAATCATGCCCACATTTTATTAATTCGCTCCCTGATTTCAGTAGTGGACACGTTATAATAATTTGTTCCCTTGTTTTAGTTCAATCGTGGCCACATTTTATTATTTCGTTCCTTCCTTTATTTGTTCCTCATTTCAGTTAAATTGTGGCCACAGTTTAATAATTCTTTCTTTTCTTCGTGTCATGTGCAGTGCTCCGTACAACACCTTAGTTAATGCACGAAGCATAAACACAACAATGCACAGATCAGGAATCACCTGTCTCTGAGGCTCCTGATGCATGCTGCTGTCTATACAAACACATAGTCTGAATTTCAGATTTCAGATTACTTACTACACACTACTGAAACGTGTTGATCATGTAACCTGTGACCTTTAGTATAGATAACAGATGGGTAGATGGATGGATGGGTGATCATTTAACTGTAAACCTTCAGCGGAAATGGTTTAATCCCTCCCTGTGGTCTGAGACGTGTGTCAGCTCGTCACTTTGCAGCTCCCGAACATGTCTCCACACAGCGTGTTCGCTCTGTAGAAAGGGCACGAACTCAATTTAGAACCCTACATCTGTCCAACAGAACTATAAATCCTCATTAAATCCTCGTGTTCTAGAAGCTCGTCACCTTTAAACGGCTTTCTCCTACTAATCCTGGATTCCCTCTGCCTCACCCCTCATGATTCCGGACATGAGTTTTCAATTTAGAAATGTAAGCTTGTGGGACAAATTAAACATGTCAGTATGAATGAATTTATATTTCATTACAGCGTACATGTTTCGTACAGAGGCGGAGGCTGAATGAATAAAATAAATGTCGTTATTCTGAAGTGTAGATTTGATTCGGCAGTGTCAGAGATCTACCCTGGTGGCCTGTGACAGCGTGTCGTGTTGCTGCCTCACAGCTCAAAGCTTCCTGGTGCAATCCTCAGCTAGAATTACGGTCTGTATAGAGTTTCATATGTCCCCCATGGGTTTCCTCTGGGTTGTCAGGTTTCCTCCCACCTCCTAAAAATATGCCAGTAGGGTGACTGTCTATGCTTTATCACTCGAGGTGAGTGTGATTAAAATAATGATTATCGATACTGATTACCAACTGCTTATATTGTGTATTCATAGATCCCTTATAAAACCAACTTTACCACTTTACATACAGTATCTATGGCAAATTCTTTTTAATATTACAGCAAAACATAAACTTTTATTACTCAGGGATACTTTATGTGCTTTACTTCTTCTCCCTGATAGTAAAGAAGACTGCTGATGATTGCACTGCTTACTGCTAAGCTGCTACACCCAGGTGTAGCTACAGAACAGAAATATGCACTGAGCCAGTCCCTGGAGTATCATTTCAACACCCACAGTACTGTCAAAATGCTGGCGCTCCACTAAAACCATTAATAAATGAAGCACAGAAACATCTCAGGAGACTCCCTGAAGAGGCACCATTATTATTAGTGTGATAATAAAATCTAAAATATTAAAAGTACGGTATTAAAGGTAATCTAATGCTATCCAGTCTGACACACACACACAACAGATGAAAGAGTTAAAATGATTACAGATATAAATTTTGAATATTTCACAAGTCACATGAATCATCCAAATTCCCTAAAGATAACGGAAGAGTGATTTTAATTCCCATTCTTTTTTCTTTACTTTCAGTGATATTGACTGAAGAAGTCACTTTGAAAAGGTACCCACCGAAAGTAAATTATTAATTAAGAAAAATCATTAAGTAGATGATGTTATTAATGTCCTAAAGCCATTAACATGGATGCTAATGAAGCATATTGCGCACTTGCTAATTCCAGGCTAGAAAAATAAATAAACCAACCCTGTTACTTTCCATTAATTTCCAATTGGGAGTAGCAAAGAAATATGCAAAGATAGTGAGTAGACATGGTGCGATGATGAAAGTTGAGCTGCTTGTTTTTTGTTTTTTTTTTGTTAAGCTTTACTAACAATAGCCTTGTTTACATTCATTATGATAATGTTATGTGTTTTCTTACATGTGAATGAGACATGAGGTAGTTGGACATGACAACGACTCGTCCTCCAGCAGTGGTCAGGCGGTGCGCGTTCATGTGTTCTGGAGGAGTGGTTTTGGAGGAAGGGCTAATGGGTGGGGGGTGGGATTATATGGTTGGATACTTTCAAAATGTAGCTTACTCTTACCGATTTCTCCAGAGTTATGTACCCTTGCTTTAGTGACTGTAGGGTCTAGTTTTCATGTCGTATTTGACCCAAAATGTAACCAATACAAAGACAAAAATGAAAAAAATAGTGCCAAAAGTCGCTGATCTTGAGTTGAACAGCAGGATTAACAGCAGGATAATACATATCTTTTTTGTTGGTGTTTAATGAGTGTTTTTATTTTGTGAGTGGGGATCTGCATCATTGGATGCCACCGTAAATGGACAAAAAAAACAATACGGCATATTTAAGTTGCACTCTGTCACAGATTTGGGAGTCTTGTTCAAGCAGCTTATTTACAGGTGAAACAAGCAAACAATACAAGAACTAGGAGTCTAAAAAACACTAGAAAACAGGATATGAATGCACTGCTCATTAAGTGCAATCAGGAACAGGTGTATGATGTACAGGGGCTCATGGGTAGCGCAGTCTGATGCAGATATCGGCGATAACGTGACACACTGAAAAATATTTAACTCAGTGCCTTTACAGAACCAAGCTTATGACAGTAAGAAGAACATTTAATTATAAAACATGACAGGTTCATTCACTGTCCTGCACTGTAGACAGACACACCCCTAAATCAGCAAGCCACTGGCCAAACTAGCTATTGGAGGGATTCATACCACGTGCAGTGGACATGTGTCTGAAAGTCTATGAAAACAATCACCTTACTTTCTATAAGACGGCTGGCAAATAGAGTTAGAGCCCAGGATTACTGTAAACAGTTGAAACTGAGAGCTATTGACTCACTGACTCTACTTCTACTTCTAAGTCTAACTCAATTCTCTACTTAAGTCATGACTGATGATCATCGATCAGGAGTGTGAGCACTTTATCTCTCTCTCACTCTATCTCTCTCTCGCCCCCTGGAGGACTGGAGCTCTGCACTGTTTTAAACACGTCACTCATGTTACATTTGGCTGCTCAATTAATTTGAAAGGACTTTACACTTCTAAGTCTCTTTTTATCCTCTGTGTATTATACAGTATATCCATTATATGTATTTATATTCTACTTTGTTTTGACTCTTTCTTTTGCTTAGATACTTACGTAAATGCATAATCAGACAGTGTTGAAGAATAGAAACATTTTCCCCCACCTTTTTTTTTTTTTTTTTTACCAACTGTTAATTATAAGGTTAATTAATATATAGTGCCATGGTGGGGCATTTATTTTTATAGATCTGCTGTGCACACTCAATATTTGAGTACTCTTTGTGTGTAAATGTTTGCATAAGCCAAACTGAACAAAAATATTACTCAGGAATTACAAAAGTTTCGTAAACACCATTTTTCTTCATATTTTCATGTATGCATTGACAACTGCCTATACATTAGCAGCCATGTGCATGCTGCAGCTGATTTGCGTTTGGTGGGGCTGACAAAACTTCATAACAAGACCAAGTTTACAAAGCAGAAAATGCAAAATGGCTACAAAATGGCCAGAAAGGTAGAATTTCTGTGAAACAAAAGTTACTTAAAAAGTACTTTTGACTCATGTCTACATAAGAATTCCATCAGTACAAAAACTCTGTTGGCAGGTAATACAGTAAGAAAGTATGCAAAAAGCTTTCTTTTTTCATAAAAGAATCAATATTGTAAGTGTTGATCCAAGTACTTCCATCTTTAATCATTTTTTGAAGACACCCAGTGAGACTCAGCTATTTGGACATCTAAGGGAAGTTCATTCCACCACCTAGGTGCCAAAACAAAGAAGCAGACTGAAGGAGAGATCATAGAATTGTCCCAGGAGTTGAGTAGCTATTAAATTTAGCTGGGGATGAGTTTTAGCTGATGAGCTGCCATCCATGGTGAGATATTTGCCAAACATGCAGAGATCCAGATGAAAACATGATTGAGGGAGGAAAGAAGAGGATAAGCTGTCATCTGCATAGCAGTGGTATGAGAACCCATGTGAGGATATGTCCTCATCAAGCGATCTAGTATAGAGGCAGAACAGAAGAGAACCAAGTACCAAGCCCTTAGGGATGCCAGTGGAGAGCCTAGGTGGAGCAGATGTGGACTGTGTCAAACACTGCTGAAAGGTTGAGGAAGATGAGGACTGATGACAGTTTGGCTGATCTAGCACCATGTAACTTCTCAGTGACAGCCAAAAGCACAGTCTCTGTGGAATGTGCCACAATGAAGCCAGACTGATTAGGATCCTGGAGATTTTTCTTTGTGAGATAGAGAGACAGTTGATTGTAGACAGTGCGTTCAAGGATTTTAGAAAGAAAAGGGAAAAGTGACACTGGTCAATAGTTGCTTATGTCTGAGGGATCCAAAGTAAGCTTCTTCAGGATGGGAATAACCCTGGCTCTTTTGAATGGTGTGGGTACATGACCAGATGTTATGGAGCTACTGATGATAATGGTGATGAAGGGGAGAAGGTCTTCAGAGATGGCCTGGAGCATTGTGGAAGGAATAGGATCCAGTGGGCAGGTGGAAGGATTGCACAATGAAATTATTTGCAGGATCTCATCGGTTGCTAGATTGGAAAACTGTGCCACTGAAGGGGAAGGGGAATTCTTATTGTGAAGTGAGGTAGTTGGGGTGGGAGTGAAAATCTGACAGATTTTTTTAATCTTCCCATCAAAAAAGTTGGCAAAGTCTTCAGCAGTCAGGGAAGACGGCGCAGGAGGAGACGGCAGGTTAAATAATAACAAAAAGATGTTGAGTTTGTAAGGATCTTGTGCAGAGTTTTCCAGCTTTTCCTTGTAGAAATGACATAAGATGTGAATTTTGACTGGAGAGCAGAATAAGAAGACAGATCAGTGCTGTGATTTCTTCTACTTTCTCTCTGCTGCTCTTGATTCTCTTTGATTGCTTCACAACACATCCGATAGCCAAGGAGCAGGACGATAAGTGTTTCTGGGTTTGGAAGATAGTGGGCAGAGGAGGTCCATAGATGAGGAAAGTGAAGAGAGGAGAGTGTCAGTGGATAACACCAGTGGAAGGGAGGAAAAGAAATCAGTGTCTGGAGGGTATTGTTAGGGTGCAGGAAGCGACAGATAAAGGGGAGATAGAGTGGAGGTTTCATAGAGTGGGAGAGAAATATTGATAGCTGATTTGAGGCAGGATATGTAGGGTGATGGTAAAGAATACTAAGTGATGATCAAAGATTCGAAGTGGGGTAGCAATGATGTCTGTAGCTGGGGAAGGACGGCTAAAGACCAGGTCCGGGGCATTTCCTCCTTTGTGTGTGGGTGAGCAGTTGTTCAATATCAGAGAGAAGGATTAGAGAAGAGGGAGAAGGCATGGGCACTGAAGCTTGTCAAGGGGGAGACTGAAGTCTCCAAGGAGTGCGACAGGGGTGTTGTCAGGAGGGAAAAGACTGAGGAGTGTGTCCAGCTCTTCAAAAAAAGAGTCCCAGAGTTCCAGGAGTGCCGCAGATGACAATGACATGAAGGTTGATCAGAGAGGAAACTGCAACTGCATGGAATATTTAGCAGCATATCCAGCACTTGAAAAGGCCTAAACATAGAGAGAAATTACAGGAGTGAATTTGGTGTCAATCATCGAGCGCAATATAATTCATATTAAAAGAAAATGAATTGACATTTAAACTGAGTGAATAAATAAAAACTACTAAATCAGCAGTTTCTCTGCTAATGAAATAAAAATCCAAACCATGACAAAGCTTTTGAAAAATGAATTTCAACTTCAATTGTTTTTATAGTTTTTTAGTGATCAGAAACCACAGAACAATTGTGCGGTCCTCACCAACCTCTAATAACCTCAGGTGACAACAACACAACACTTTCAATACGTAATCATTTTTTCCCCATAAAGTAAACCAAGATTCCGAAACTAGATTTGGAAAAATAAGTACACCCTTCCTACTTTTACAGTCATTAAGAGAGTATGTTGCTGCTAGGTATTACTACACTCTTAAAACAAATGTGTTAGAAATCAACACATGTTTTTGTGCAATGATAATATCAGTAAAGAGTATAAAATCTCAGCAACTTTCTGCAAGAAAAACAGAATTAACACAAACTGTTGTACTTATGTAAACACCCAGATGTGTTTAAAACACAATTTCTGTTATTTTTAACACATTTGTTCTTGAGAGTAATGAAATAAACAAGACTAGTTCATCATAAAGAGGTTATTCGCATGTTTAGAGAACTTGGTGAGGACCACATAATTGGTACTGATATCTAGGTCCTGACAAATAATATTACATTTTAATTTCACATAATATTCCCTAATGTTATTTAAGCCTATATGAAATACCAAATCTAAAAATATTTCATATTTAAAGTGTGTGTGTGTGTGTATTTGAAATAAATAAGTGATTTGAACTTGCCTAATCTATAATTAAAAATGCAGCAACTCAAATTCTAAGATTCAAAGCGGCTCGAATGAGGTTTACATAAGTTAGTCTTCTCATCCGTTCCTCAGCTGTTTTTAATGGGAGGTCAATTACAGCTCCATGAGGAATAACTCCAATAACACCAGAAAGAATAAATTAAAATAAAATAAAATAAAATACTGGATGTTAGCCAAAACGTGCTACCTAATCTTACATAAGACGTTAACATTCTAAATGAAACCTACATCATGTTGCATCAAGAAAATTGATGCCAATGTGAAATTCTGCCAACGTTGTGTAGTCAGGAAAAAAAAAAAAACCTCACTGTAGCATGAGCCACGCATGGAAACAGCGTCGGCACAGAAGAATAAAATGCTAATAGGTGCGAAATGCAACAGTGATCTTTCTCAGATGACCACAACATTGCGCATTAAGCCTGATGACCTCAACTCTCAAAAATGATACCGGAACTAAAAATAACACGACCTGAGCCATATTTATGGACCGTTTGTGAATAAATGCGCATGTTGGTTCAAAATGTGTCCTCTCCATTCACGTAATATGTAGTGTTCACTCTGCAGTTTAAATGTTGAATGATGTTTTGAATAAAACTCTCTCAAAAAGAAAAAAACAAGAAGTACAACACAAAACCATGAATCATATACGAGGTGGTCTGGAAAAAAAATAAACTGTTGGAAGCTGACATCTGAAAAAAAACAGTAAAAAAAAAATTTTTTTTTTAAGGTTTTAACCACAACTTTTGTCAACTTTTTCTGACAACAATATACTGAAGACTGAATACGTTGTAAGTTAACTACATATCATATACCATAGAAATGGACACAAGGCTCATTAATGCAGTTCATAATCAGATGGTGGCTGTCAAGATGTCCGCCATATCCCTCATAATCATCATCAAAACAGAGAAGAGCTTATTTTCCATGAGACGCAGAACCACTGGATAAATGGTCTCATTTTTAGAGAAAGCCAAAGGAAAAGCTCCTCTACGTCTGTTCCTGACTGATGCCTGTGTGAAAGACCTCTATACTGACCCTGTTAAATGTACACTTTGTGTATTATAAAGGACACTGATGAGCTGTTACTGACACACTGTCGAGAAGTCACTCAGCACAACATGACGTGAATCAGAAATTCCACCATGGACGTGATCTGTTCTTCCAGACCGAGCGTCAGGGCAGAAAACCCTGGGTTAGGGACAGAGACGCAGAGCAAGCCTGAGAAAGCTCAAGAGAATGGAAATCTGAGTGCAAATTGATTTAGTGTGGAGTGAACATAATAATTAATCAGGTGACTGAACACACACACACACACACACACAACAATCTTCCATATGCTTTGTATGGTACACATGCCCTCAGTTTATTTCTCACAGGAACACACTGGGCTTACTACATGCAGCTGATTATCTCTGTGCAGACCTTAAACCTAATGACTTTTCAAGTGATTTCACTGTTGCAGACAAATTTACAGTGTCAGAATAAAATCATCAGAGTTTGCTGTCGCTGTAGAGCACTCCTGTCACCTCGACTGCTTGGTGTAAGGTGAGCTATCTTAAGGTAGCCTTTTTCTTGCCTTGACATCCCAATAAAATCAACCGTGTTTAATATTACCATAAATTTTTAATCTTGGCTCAGGCAAATGACAACAAGGACATCGTCAACAACCTCTTCCAGAAGTTCTGGGAGATTCCTAAATATTGGCCGCAGCTCCTCGATGCCTGCAAATTATATCCAATATTCTGGAAATCATTTTTTTCCGACAGTGTGAGCCGGAAAGAAATGGAGTGACGAACATAGTGAGAGAGTAACAGAGAAAGCATCCTGGTCTCTCTGTGCTATGTAGACCTATCTGTTTTCTGTGGACGGACTTTACGGTTTACTGTTGTCCTCCCCTTCGCCATCAATCGGTTCAGTTTAGTGTTCTGCAGGACTGTGGCAGAGTGTGTAAAAAATTCAATAATATACATACAAGAGCCATTTCACCACCCCTAGGATTATAGGTAGAGTTAAGTGGCCTTAAAATTACTCCAACTAGGATTAGAAAGATATACTAGAGTTAGAAAAATATGTTAGTGCATTAAGATTATAAAAGTGCCCGGCTAGGGTTAAAAAGTGCACTAAATCTAGAAAACTGCACTAGGGCTAGGGTTAAAAAGTGCACTAGGACTAGGGTTAAAAAGTGCACTAAATCTAGAAAAGTGCACTAGAGCTAGGGATAAAAAGTGCCCTAAAGCTAGAAAAGGGCACTAGGGGTAGGATAAAAAGTGCACTAAAGCTAGAAAAATACAATGGGCTAGGATTAAAAAGTGCCCTAGGGCTAGGGCTAAAAGTGCACTAAAGCTAGTAAAGTGCACTAAGGCTAGAAAAATACAATGGGCTAGAGTTAAATAGTGCACTAAATCTAGAAACGTGCACTAGGGCTAGGGTTAAAAAGTGCACTGAAGCTAGAAAAAGGCACTAGGGCTAGGGTTAAAAAGTGCACTAAACCTAGAAAAGGGCACTAGGGCTAGGGTTAAAAAGTGCACTAAAGTTAGAAAAGGGCACTAGGCCAAGGGTTAAAAGTGCACTAAAGCTAGTAAAGTGCACTAAGGCTAGAAAAATACAATGGGCTAGGGTTAAAAAGTGCACTAAAGCTAGAAAAGGGCACTAGGGCTAGGGCTAAAAGTGCACTAAAGCTAGTAAAGTGCACTATGGCTAGTAAAGTGCACTAAGGCTAGAAAAATACAATGGGCTAGAGTTAGAAAGTGCACTAGGGCTAGAGTTAAAAAGTGCTCTAAAGATAGTAAAGTGCACTAGGGCTAGGGTTAAAAGTGCACTAAAGATAGTAAATTGCACTAGGATTAGGGTTAAAAAGTGCACTAAATCTAGAAAAGTGCACTAGGATTAGGGTTAAAAATTGCACTAAATCTAGAAAAGTGCACTAAAGCTAGAAAAATACAATGGGTTAGGGTTAAAAAGTGCACTAAAGCCAGAAAAGGGCACTAGGAGTAGGGTTAAAAGTGCACTAAAGCTGGAAAATGCACTACGGCTAGGGATAAATAGTGCACTAAAGCTAGAAAAATACAATGGGCTAGGGTTAAAAAGTGCCATAGGGCTAGGGCTAAAAGTGCACTAAAGCTAGTAAAGTGCACTAAGGCTAGAAAAATACAATGGGCTAGGGTTAAAAACTGCACTAAATCTAGAAAAGTCCACTAGGGCTAGGGTTAAAAAGTGCACTAAAGCTAGAAAGTGCACTAGAACTAGGATTAAAAAGTGCAATAAAGCTAGTAAAATGCACTAGGGCTAGGGTTAAAAAGTGCACTAAAGCTAAAAAAGGGAACTAAGGCTAGGGTTAAAAGTGCACTAACGATAGAAAAGTGCACTGTGGCTAGAAAAGGGCACTAGGGCTAGGGTTAAAAGTGCACTAAAGTTAAAAAAGGGCACTAGGACTAGGGTTAAAAGTGCACTAATGCTAGTGAAGTGCACTATGGCTAGTAAAATACAATGGGCTAGGGTTAAAAAGTGCACAAAATCTAGAAAAGTGCACTAAAGCTAGAAAAATACAATGGGCTAGGATTAAAAAAGTGCACAAAATCTAGAAAAGAGTACTAGGGCTAGGGTTAAAAAGTGCACAAAATCTAGAAAAGTGCTTTAGGGCTAGGGTTATAAAGTGCACTAAAACTAGTGAAGTGCACTAGGGCTAGGGTTAAAAGTGCACTAAAGCTAGTAAAGTGCACTATAGCTAGTAAAGTGCACCAAGGCTAGAAAAATACAATGGGCTAGGGTTAAAAAATGCACTAGGGCTAGAGTTAAAAAGTGCACTAAAGCTAGTAAAGTGCATTAGGACTAGGGTTAAAAAGTGCACTAAATCTAGAAAAGTGCACTAGAGCTAGGGATAAAAGGTGCCCTAAAGCTAGTAAAGTGCACTAAAGCTAGAAAAATACAATGGGTTAGGGTTAAAAAGTGCACTAAAGCTAGAAAAGGGCACTAGGGGTAGGATTAAAAGTGCACTAAAGCTGGAAAGTGCACTAGGGCTAGGGATAAAAAGTGCACTAAAGCTAGAAAAATACAATGGGCTAGGATTAAAAAGTGCCCTAGGGCTGGGGCTAAAAGTGCACTAAAGCTAGTAAAGTGCACTAGAGTTAGGGTTAAAAAGTGCACTAAACATAGAAAAGGGCACTAGGGCTAGGGTTAAAAGTGCACTAACGCTAGTAAAGTGCACTGTGGCTAGAAAAATGCACTAGGGCTAGGGTTAAAAAGTGCACTAAAGTTAGAAAAGGGCACTTGGGCTAGGGTTAAAAAGTGCACTAAAGTTAGAAAAGGGCACTAAGACTAGGGTTAAAAAGTGCAATAAAGCTAGTAAAATGCACTAGTACTAGGGTTAAAAGTGCACTAAAGCTAGAAAAGGGCACTAAGACTAGGGTTAAAAGTGCACTAAAGTTAAAAAAGGGCACTAGGGCTAGGGTTAAAAGTGCACTAAAGTTAGTAAAGTGCACTAAGGCTAGAAAAATACAATGGGCTAGGTTTAAAAAGTGCACTAAAGCTAGAAAAGGGCAATAGGAGTAGGGTTAAAAAGTACACTAAATTTAAAAAAAGGCACTAGGGCTAAGGTTAAAAGTGCACTAAAGCTAGTAAAGTGCTCTAAAGCTAGTAAAGTGCACTAGGGCTAGGACTAAAAGTGCGCTAAAGCTAGAAAAATACATTGGGTTAGAATTAAAAAAGTGCACTGTGGATAGAAAAGGGCACTAGGACTAGGGTTAAAAAGTGCACTTAAGTTAGAAAAGGGCACTAGGGCTAGGGTTAAAAGTTCACTAAAGCTAGTAAAGTGCACTGAGGCTAGAAATATACAATGGACTAGGATTAAAAAGTGCTCTAAAGCTAATAAAGTGCACTAGAGCTAGGGCTAAAAGTGCATTACAGTTAGAAAAATGCAATGGTTTAGGGTTAAAAAGTGTACAAAAGCTATAAAAGGGCACTAGCACTAGAGTTAAAAGTGCACTAAAGCTAAAAAATACAATGGGCTAGGATTAAAAAGTGCCCTAAAGCTAGTAAAGTGCACTAAGGCTAGAAAAATACAAAGGGCTAGGGTTAAAAAGTGCACTAAAGCTAGAATAGGGCAATAGGGCTAGGGTTAAAAAGTGCATAAATGTTAGAAAAGGGCACTAGGGCTAGGATTAAAAGTGCACTAAAGCTAGTAAACTGCACTAAGGATAGAAAAATACAATGGGCTAGAGTTAAAAGGTGCACTAAATCTAGAAAAGTGCACTAGGGTTAGGGTTAAAAAGTGCACTAAAGCTTGTAAAGTGCACTAGGGCTAGGGTTAAAAGTGTGCTAAGGCTAGAAAGTGCACTAAAGCTAGAAAAATACAATGGGTTAGGGTTGAAAGTGGACTAAAAGTAGAAAAATAAAATGGGCTAGGGTTAAAAGTGCACTAAAGCTAGTACAGTGCACTGTGGCTAGAAAAGGGCAGTAGAGCTAGGGTTAAAAAGTGCACTAAAGTTAGAAAAGGGCACTAGGGCTAGGATTAAAAAGTGCACTAAAGTTAGAAAAGGGCACTAGGGATAGGATTAAAAAGTGCACTAAAGTTAGAAAAGGGCACTAGGGCTAGGATTAAAAGTGCACTAAAGCTAGTAAAGTGCACTGTGGCTAGAAAAGGGCACTAGGGCTAGGGCTAAAAGTGCACTAAAGCTAGTAAAGTGCACTGTGGCTAGAAAAGGGCACTAGGGCTAGGGTTAAAAAGTGCACTAAAGCTAGAAAAATATAATGGGCTAGAGTTAAAAAGTGCCCTAAAGCTAGTAAAGTGCACTAGGGCTAGGGCTAAAAGTGCACTAAAGCTAGAAAAATACAATGGGTTAGGATTAAAAAGTGCACTAAAGCTAGTAAAGGACACTAAGGCTAGATAAATACAATGGGCTAGGGTTAAAAAGTGCTCTAAAGCTTGTGAAGTGCGCTAGGCTAAAAGTGCACTAAAGCTAGGAAAATACAATGCGCTAGGGTTAAAAAGTGCACTGAAGCTAGAAAAGGGCACTAGGGCTAGGGTTAAAAAGTGCACTAAAGTTAGAAAAGGGCACTAGGGCTAGGGTTAAAAGTGCACTAAAGCTAGTAAAGTGCACTAAGGCTAGAAAAATACAATGGGCTAGGGTTAAAAAGTGCTCTAAAGCTTGTGAAGTGCGCTAGGGCTAAAAGTGCACTAAAGGTAGAAAAATACAATGGGCTAGGGTTAAAGAGTGCCCTAAAGCTAGTAAAGTGCACTAGGGCTAGGGCTAAAAGTGCACTAAAGCTAGAAAAATACAATGGGCTAGGGTTAAAAAGTGCACTAAAGCTAGAAAAGGGCACTAGGGCTAGGGTTAAAAGTGCACTAAAGGTAGTAAAGTGCACTATGGCTAGTAAAGTGCACTAAGGCTAGGGTTAAGAAACGTTCAGTAGGGTTAGAAAAAGGGGTATGTGCTCAGGGTTAACCCTAACCCTAACCCTAACCCTAACCCTAGGACTCCAGCTGCAGTTACCCTGAGATACCCAGTCTGACTAAAAACTTTGAATTGTCTTTAGACATGAGAAGGCGTTGGAACTTATTTATAGGGTTTCTACTTCTAACCCTAACCCTGTTTTCCAAGCCGCCTGGTGTATTATCAGCATAACCTGAACTCCTCATGGCTTTGAGGTTTCTCATGTTTCTCACTTGTTGCTAACCATAAAGCAGGACAAAATGATTTAACGTTTTCTTTTTGTTTTTTTTTAATTGAGCTGTAATTCAGCACAGTCCCTAATTTCCATGCAACATTTATGAACTCACAACACTCCATCTCGACATAACTCATCTGCTTTTATGGCTCCACCCCTCCACTCGCTCAGAGTAAAGAAGAACGGGATTTACTGAGGATGACGGTGCTAATACAGAGGCTGAGAGAATAACAGTCAGACGTCGTATGAACACATACATCATTCTAAATCATCTTTACTACCATTCCAATAATAATAATAATAATAATAATAATAATAATAATAATAGTAAAAAAAAAAGCTTTAACCTGCTCTCAAAATAAATACAAGTGTTTTGCATTCAGGGCCAAGCTAACAGAGTGACTGATGAATTTCTCTCCCACACACTGTGAAGTGCACTTGGCCCCTCGTTGGGCTAATTCATTTCTTCTCTCAAAGGCACTTGGATTATTACAATTTTAAATCCACTCAACTGAAAGAATCCCCTGTACACATGCTGAAAACGTGGACTAGGACCTCCACTTGTTTAAAAAAAAACCCCTCCACTGATCCTCTCTGGCTCTTTTATTAAAAGATCTCTTCACTGTAAAGTAGAGTGGTGAAGACTTGCGGATTAGAGGAGGGGAGGGGGGTATTTTCCTAAATATCAATATAATCTGACATCTCTGTGAAGAGAAAAGCAGCCAATGAGCAATAGAGCTAATGAACATGTACAGACAGACAGCTGATAAATGACAAATTAAAGGAAAACCTCTCATTTCCTTTTGCGTTGTTACGTATTGCAGCTGCACAGCTACACCTATCCGCCCTAAAATCTCTAACATGTTACACATTCTCAACACTTTCCACATTTCCAAATGCTTAAAGACTCGGTTGGTTCTCTATGTTTTTCATAATGACAAGGATTTTGGGGTATTTGTGCCCTTTTTTTTTTTGGTCAACATGGAACTTGCAAGAATGATTGTTTTAACAACCGAGTTATTTTTTAAAATTTGTGGAAACAAGATTTAACAATACAAAAATGTAAAGAAAGCAGAACAACCAAACAATCTCCTCTCAGATCTTACACAGAAACACTAATGAAGCGCTAACACACAACAGGTGAGTGTAGCGAGAAGGACAAACACATGTGACATGGTCATGTGATGTGGCTGTAGTTTATAAAGCTGATGGAAAACCTAAAGTCCAAGGTGGCAATTAAGGGACATCCTGATGGAACCCCATTTATTTAGTCCTTAACTGTGCTTGTAAATTTGTACTAAACACGCCAATGGGAATGACCGGGAGGATGAATATTCTCAATCCTGACATTGCTTCCAACAGATCAAGCATGACAACACTGATTTAACTTCCAATCCTTTGTAGACCTTCTTCCACGTGGATAACAGAAGTGCTTTTTATTCCCCCTTTTTCTCAGATCCAGACTCAGAATGGATTTATCATTCTTTTCCTCATATGGGATCAGTCATTACAGCTCTCAAACCACCCACCACTGTTTGATTAGCAGTCTGCAATAGCAACATTTAGTTGTTTAATTAATCCCGTATAGGAAAAGCAGTGTAAACACACTGATTCCTTTCCTCAGTGTTAAATTATTCACCGTAAGAAACTGATTAAGGCAGGAGCCCGTGACACGAGTACCATCAGCGCTGCCGAGCCTCAGTGAGCTTAACGTTTCTATTAGAACCCGTCTGGCGCTATGGGAGCTAAGAAGAATAAGAACAGCTGCATTACTGGAGCTCATGTTAACTAGATACAGTGATCTGAATCATGCTTGGAGGAAAACTCCTCCCTGAACCACAAGAAATATGCATGGCGTGTCTAGTGCTAATTTGTTGTTTGGTACTGTATTTTACTGATTCCCGGGAGAGGTTTTTCCCTTATTTTCTATTTATGGGTCTGGATACAAAAATATTTATCCCGAATCATTTACAGGGGCCAGAAACGTGTTCATGAAAATAGTTAGTTGGGAAAAATGTTCGTATAATTGTCACGGAGGTCATGACTTTATTTCAATTCCACACCAAATTAATAAATATCTTGTGAAACGTGCCTGTTTAAAGAAAGCAGTTTCAAAAACAAATCGGTAAGTTAAGACCAAATGGACTGGTCATTCCAGTAGGGCAAAAGTAATGGCGCCCTCTGAAAGCACAAGGCGTTAGTGTGTGTTTATGGTAGCTAACCTTTGTGGCTGAGCTGCATTATTGGAAGGTTTAGTTTACACCATGATCAAGAGGAAATCTTTCAAGGTTTAGTTTTTGCCATTTTGATATTTCTCCAGCTTCTCATTTGTAATCATGAGGCTACATGGCCTAACATTAATAAATCAGCTGTGCTGTGAACACAATTGCTCATTCATGACCGGTATCAGCATACAAATCAGCATTGGGTGGGAATTTTAAAAATTACAAAACATATTATATTAATAAGACTTTCATTGTGGATGAAGTGGAGATGTTGCAAATGCTGAAGCTAGTAAGCACTTTTAAACTTGCACCACATTTTGTTTTTACTTGTTAGAGATCTGTAAGATGATAAGTGTCGTGAAAGTTGAAGTCTTGGAAACTGATCTGTTTGAGCAAAGTGAGAAGATGAGAGCGCTGGAAAAGCCTGCATCTCTTTCTTTATCTAGAGAGGAACATCAGAATTTCATTACAAAATAAATCTTGGACACCACTGATGATCATGTGCTAGTTTTAAAGATGGCTATACATCAAAAATAAACAGCTTTAATGAGGTCTGAAAGATTAAATGGCAGATAAGCGGAGTGGCTCATGGAGGAGAAATGGAGTATGCAGGCAATCAGCGCTAAGTTTGTCATGTGGCTGCTTGAACATATAATTATGAAATGTTGAGGTCCACGTGATTGTGTTTAGTTGTGAAGGCTTTCTTGTAGCTCGGTCTTATCTTACGCAACTGATTTCCCAAGCTTCTCGTCCATAATGTTGGTGCGATCTGCCATATGCACCTTTTAAAATGATATTTAGAGTGACCTCTGGGTGATGCCTGAAGAGGCTGTGAGAATGAGTCATGAACACAATTAAACTGTTGTTTTTGTGCATGCTGTGAGCCGTGGACTTCAGTGTTAGACTGTGTGTGTGGGAGGAGGAGGTGCAGAAAATAACGCTCTCCGTGAAGGAAAGTTCGAGTTGTATTTGTATCGTCTTTATTCATCAAAGTTCCAAGACTGTCCATAAACCTCAGTAATTTCCTTATTTATCATCAGGGTGGCGATGGATCCGGAGTGCATCCCAGGAACACTGTGTGTGAGGCGGGAATACACACGGAAGTCCATCACAGAACATCGTGCACACACTTCTTATTCATACCTAGGAGCAATGTAGTGTAGCCACTCCACCTATATGTTTTTGGGAGTGGGAGGAACCTGGATGAAATCCACACAGATGGAGGATTCTGAGTGTGAGCACAGCTAACAATACACAGTCACGGTTCTTACACCATTCTGTCAGTGTTTTTGAACAATCCCTGCTGTGTTCTTGATTCTGGACCAGAACGATCAGTCTGAGCAAGCCTTGGTTTGCTTCAGCGTGAACTCTGTGGTGAGAAAGAAAGTGATTCGAATCTGAATCAGCTCAGCGCGGGAAGTGAATCAAACGTGCTGTGTCTTTCGGGTCGCGCTATATTATTTTTTGTAGATGTGAGCTGTTAAGCTGAGCCAAAGGGCAGAGCTGTAGAGCTGCAGAAATGCTGGAGATTTGGATCGATGAACAAAACGACTAAACAAACACTGGATGTGATGCACAGTTGTAATTGCTTCTTGCATGCCGGCTCAATAACCTCTTCCTTTCACTGTTTCTCTGACCAGTGAATGAAAGTGTTTTCAGGTATAAAAGCTCCCTAACACGCCTGCTTTAGATCATGAAATTGAAGGCGAATATCTTTATTGACATTATACAAGCATAATGAGATTTAGTGAAGAGTCAAGTGAATTACAGCAGGAGATATCACACATCTGTGGGGATTGGCTCAGGGAATATAATATCACATAGATCAGATGTGTTTTATATTCAGGAGACTGAACTCTGCAGCATGGCAGCTTTCCAGAACCAGGGTTTTGTCATTCTCGACACAGAGCAGCATTTCTAAATCCTGGCTTGGTTTTCAGTGCTATTCAGAGAATTTTACATGCAGTCTGCAAGCAACAGTACTAACAGTATGATGAATGTATAGTTAGAATTAATGTTCATACATGGTTTCCTATGAAGTACACATGCTAACTGCACACATGCTAAGTGTTTCCTACAATACACACATGCTAACTGTGTACATGCAGTGTGTCCTACAATGCATACATGCTAACTGTGCATATGCTATCTGTTTCCTACAATGTATGCACACACACACACGCACACACCGCACACATGCTAACTGTTTCCCATTCATTTCCTTTTTACATGTGATTATACATGACTCACTTTTCACATGTGATTCTTTTACACATACTTTTATTTCTTGTCACATTTTTTTATGATTCCTTTGTATCCACATGTGATTTTTCACATTTTATTAATCACATGATGTCACTTGCTTGAGTTCGCATGCACTTTCAGAGCCTAACATGTTACAATGCACTTTAACTGTCAAATGTATGTGATTATTGAAGCAATATTTTGGAATTTAGTGTTGAGTTGTAGAGCTCAATAAAGTGTAGGGGAAAAATGTACGGTAGATCTTTAGGTGGTCTGCCATCTTTAGGTGGTACTGCCATCATGGGCTTCAATTTCAGTTTCCACATTCGGAGTAATAATTAGCACAAGAACCAGCCTATGAGGAATACTATTTGCAAAATTGCTTTAAAAATGCACTTACCCTGTGTTAAATGACTGCAGTTTTGCATTAGCAAAGCAAAAATCTTGCCATTATTGTGCTTTTCAAAGGAGGAGCAGAAAGAATCCCCGGCCCGTTCCATTACATGCAAATCATAGTCTGGGAATTAAAATGTGCCATTTCCTGTCCATATTTTTCATGCTTCTATGTATTATTCTTCTTTATATTAAACAATTCCACCATCTATTACTCACATTTCAGGAGAAAATCTTGCTCTGTCATGCAGGACCTTTTGTTGATTGATTGTATCGCTCATTGTGCTGACTTGAGAGATGATTGGATTTGATGACAGACATCCTGGTGGGAGGTCAATGTGCACTTTTAAAGTGGAACCCATCTCTATACTTTTATATCTGGCTTCCTGCAGAGTTTAGTGATTTTTCCTGCACTATCATTTTCTTCATCATCAGAAGTTGCTCGAGTCCGGTATCCTCCGTAGAGCCTATTGGAAAGTCTGCGGGTGGTCTGTGATCCACATGTTCTGGAGCGGTGTTTATAGGTATGTAAGTGGTGGATGTGGTTGATGGTTGCCCCTTGTTGATTTTCCGTTCCTTTCTTTTTCTTTTTGGCACATCAGAGGTCCTGCTCAGGTTACATGATGCCCTTTTGGATGGATTTCTTTCTGGTGTTTCTGGTTGAGGCAACTTCTTCCTCCTTGGTATGGTAATGTTAAATTAGCTCAGGCTATATTTGAGGTTGCCTTTGAAGCATTTTCATCTTTTTTGTCCAACTGTTGTCCTTGAGGAATTTGGTATCCACGGTCTGGATGTGTGTATTGAGCATCTACTGTAGATGACATGGCCAGACCGAGAAAGGACCCAACTGAGCACTTGAGGGTTAAAGTTCTTGCTCAAGCTTCCAAAAGTGACAGCTTAGTGGTGTTTGAACCTAGAACCTTTCCTATTAGTAGCCCAAAATCTTAACCATTGGCCTACCACTGGACTTTTCATTACCTCTGTCCTCTCAAGAATTACACCTGCAACCAGTCGACTTATTGTTGAAGCTCAACCATAGGTCAGGGTCTTAACCATGTATTAAGGGTTTAAACCTAGCACAGTGTAGAATTTCACCAAACCTAGTAACCAAACCTGACCCTGGAGATCTACCCTCCTGCGGGTTTCACCTTCAATCAAAATCTAACACGCCTCTTTTCATTGATCAAGAACTTATTAAGGTAATATTTAGGTGGGCACAATTATGGTTGGAGCTAAAGTCTTCAGGAAGGTAGAGCTCCAGGAACAGGGTTGGTGACCACGGGTGTAAGGTGATTGTAGATTAAAACTCACAGGTACAGAGTGGTGAATTTCACCATCAACAGCTAATCAGAAACATGATTTAGCATAAGCAGGAGGTACTACATCCATGATCAAGACATAGGGAAATGGTTAGCATCTGTCTTTCTCGGTGTAACTTCAAGCAAGTGCTGTCTCTCGAATTAGTCATTTTAACAAACTCCAAACAGACCGCGCTGTACAATGAAGTGGTGACTCACATAATCCATCTGTTGTATTTGTACTGCATGTGCTTGTTCTACTTGGGCTCTTTTGCAACAGTGGCAATGGACAATAGCAATGCAAGATAACCGAGTGGGTGCAAATTTAATTTAGATTTGAATGTTCACAGAATACATTATGTTATGACCCAGTCTAGGGTTATACCATACAGCATAATTAAAAGGCAAGGAGGAGTTGTATGTCCATCCATAATGGATGGATAGAGGGATGGATGGATGGCTGTAGGAATTGTATTGCTACCACCAGATGACCTGATTACATTTTCCATTGGTATCTTCCATGGTATCTTTAAAGGTATTTGAAGCATACAAATTAGTAACAAGAAAGACTAGACTTGGCAGTGGAAATATCCCAAGTTCTACTTGTTGGTTAGAAGTGGCCTTATCTAAGAAGGTAATTTTTCATATACCACTAACACAACATCTGATAACAAAGCAAAGATGACATTTGGTGGCAATATAGCAATTGACATCTTTTATAATTATTCTGAAAAATATCTGCTAATGAGACCATCAGAACAGGGAGAAGTACAATTTCTGCTGTGTGTCATATGTAATGTAAACAAAGGATGACTTTTTGTTCATCAGTTTCAGTTCATAAAACCCCACAGGAAAACTCTTCAGCAGATACGCTGATGTTCACAAAAAAGGCCCAGAGAGACAATTTCTTTGCTTAAAAAGCAGAGGAAACAAAGCATCACAATCTTTTATTACTGCCTCATACACATTTCTTTCACAGCTCATTTCCACTTCCATTAAACTTGAATTTGTGTTCAGCTACACTGAGTTTCACAAACACATCTGGGTGCTATATATTTTTATATATTTTATACAAGGAGCTATGGGTGCTACAGTTAAGATGTATTTTCATAAGCTTTACAGACTTAAGTGCTTGTCACTCAATGCAGGAAAAGTACATCACATGCAGTAATTCAATCTAATCCACAGCGTGCATCTGTAATCAAGAATCCATTTAAGAAACATTTTTGAGCTGGCGAAAAATTGATTATGATTAAAGAACGTGCTTCAGAGGAAAAACAGGATAACAGCTGAAAGCTAAAGTACAGTGACATGAAACACCTATTTAAAAGTTTTAATTTCAAAGTTAATTCATTCACGTTGAATGTTGGAGTTGTCGCTTTTACCTCTTTAACACAGTAAATTTCTCAGACAAACATTAAAAAGTGATACAGTGTGAGACGGGCATCTTGAAGGACTGCATATGTAAGACATTTACATTTATGGCATTTGGCAGATGGCCTTATCCAGAACGACTTACATAAGTGCTTTGAAGTCTCTATCAGCAAATACATTCTGATCCTGGTTCAACTGCACACGGGCTGAAAATACCATCAGCCTAGAATCTCTGTTGGCAGGTAATACAGAAGGAAAGCACACAGGTTTTTTTTATATAAAAAAGAATAAATACTGAAAGTGTTAATCCAAGTACTTCTAAAAGAGGTAGGACTTTAGTCGTTGTTTGAAGACACCCAGTGACTCGGCTGTTCGGTCATCTAGGGGAATTTCATTCCACCACCTCGGTGCCAAAACAGAGAAGAGTTTAGGTGCATGTCTTCCTTGTACCTTGAGAGATGGAGGAACCAGTCGAGCAGTGCTGGAGGATCGGCGGGAGCGCGGTGCAGTGCGGGGTGTGATAAGTGCTTTGAGGTAGGAGGGTGCTGGTCCATTTTTGGCTTTGTAGGCAAACATCAGTGTTTTGAATCTGATGTGGGCAGCTACAGGAAGCCAATCTAGGAAGCGTAGCAATGAGGTGCGGTGGGAGAACTTGGGAAGGTTGAAAACGAGTTGTGAAGCTGCATTCTGGATCAGTTTCAGAGTTTCAGAAGTTCAGTCTCAAGATAACAACGGACTAAACAAGTACCCGAATGGCCTGTGTGGAAAGAAATGGACAGATCCTTGTCCATTTGGAGACGGTTGATTGTAGACAGTGCATTCAAGGATATTAGAAAGAAAAGAGAGAAGTGATACTGGTCAGTGGTAGCTTCAAGATCCACAATATCAACACCAGTGCAACCAAGTTCCTTTATTTAAGCAACTTTTTAATTAAAAGGTATTTTTGGTGAGTACCTTGATCATATATTTCAGCGGCATTGACCGGTGTCTCAGGTCACATGACAGGTGTGTCACATGACAGAGTGTTAAGCGGTTCTCGAAGACCCCATTTGGTCATTCCTACATCATCTCCCCCAACACAAGCATCACTATTCTCACCATTACTCAAGCCAGAATTACCACTAAATCGTATCAATCAACCTTTGCCTTACTGAACCAGACAGAATTAACTGTACAGAACCAGGAGTCAGAGCTCATGAGTGGGAAAATGAGGACTCGAAAGAAAAAAAGCAACAAAGAGAGAAATGGGGAGAGAGAGAGAGAGAGAGAGAGAGAGAAGAGGATGAATGAGAAGAAAGATCCAAGAATGGTGAAGGAATATAGATTAGGCAGCATTGAGAGAGACAGGGTGGAGAACGACAGGGTGGGTAGAGACAGGGTGAAAGATGGGGGGAAGGGGGACAGAATAGAGAGATGGAGAGAGAGGAGAGAGACTGGATGGACAGAGACAGAGTAGAGAAAGATTTCCCATCTTTCCCAGGAGAGAGTGTGGAGACAGACAAGGGTGAGAAAGAGAGTGGAGAGAGCCAGGGTGGTGAAAGATGAGAAGAGAGACAGGGTAGAGAGAGACGGAGTGGTAAGAGATGGAGAGAGACAGGTTGGTGAAAGACAGACACTTTGATGCTTTCATTTTCCAGACAAATATTATCCCATCATGTTCTGTCTGATCTTCGGACAACAAAAATTGGAACTATGTGAACCTAGCTCTGGGAAACTCTCCACAAAATGGAAACTTCCTAAAGAAGATATGCCAGCTGCCAAACTACAGGTTATTTCATATTTTGCACCTTGGGATTAAAGACATTGTGCTATAAAATGAGTGAGAAGGTCAGGGCACACAACCAGTGTAAATGCCATGCAGTCTGATGAACTGCGGCAAAAAATACTACACTGACCTTCAGCACACAGCGAGGAGAAAACATCCCAATGTGCCTTCAAAAACACATCATTTAGTGTTGTTTACGTCCATTTCTCTCACGTTATCCAGAGTGGGTGACTTTAATGTATATATGCTTTTATAATACAAGCATAATAATAAACCTGTGATGTGCAGCTGCACTACCGTCAGAACTGCTGTTATAGAAAATTAATCAACACCTTCTGACCAATCAGATTTGAGTATTCAATAGCGAAATATTAACACAGTCAGGAACAAAAAATGGCAGCACTCTATTTAAAGTCTATCAGAATATCAAAAATACACCAGAGACTATTAAGACTATTAAATGTTCATTTTTAAAAGCACCTGTTAATATTAAAGTAACTTGATATAAAACAATTGATTTGCAATCACTTTATGTAGCTAATGCATTTTATATTGCATTTAAATGGCTCTCAGATTTGAGGCAGCTAAAAATAAAGCCATCACGGACCATGAAAATCAATCAGGACGCATTTAGAACAAAGTGATAATCCCTGAGCATTCACTGCGGACGATTACCCCACGTCTCAGAGGGAAGAGACGAAACACTGAAGCTGAAGCTGTTAAACGCCTCAATTTGACTGACTGATCCAGTTTCTGACACTCTGCTCAATGGTGTTTTAAACACATTCACTATATTAAAGGTCCACTGTGTAGGATTTAGAGGAGTCTATTAGCAGAAATGGAATATAGTGTTCATGAATATATTTTCATTAGTGTATAATTACCTGTAGCTACGAATCATATTTTTGTAAAATCAGCCCTTTATATCCACATAGGGAGCGGGTCCACCTCTAAGGAGCCGCCATGTTGTGCTGCTACATTAGCTCAGGACGGACAAACCTCTAGAGAGCGAAAAGGCAATAATATCGCATCCTGAGGTGTATGCCATCCATCCATTATCTATACCACTTTATCCGTCTGGGTCATGGGGAAGCTGGAGCCAATCCCAGCATCTTGGGGCGAGAGGCGGGGTACACCCTGGGCAGGTCGCCAGTCCACCACA
>JAQMYM010010805.1:0-24997 GCA_030014255.1 Parauchenoglanis ngamensis | reverse complement strand
CTAATCAGGTGCTGAGGAATGATTGTGTTGAATGCTGAACTGAAGTCTATGAACAGCATTCGTACATAGGTGTCCTTGTTGTCCAGATGCGCGAGAGCCAGATGTATGGCAGTGGCATCATCTGAGTGATGGCAATGGCATCATCTGAAGACCAGTTAGGGTGATAGGCGAACTGCAGGGGGTCCAGCAAGGGAGGCAGCAGGGTCTTGATGTGCCTCATGACGAGCCTCTCGAAGCACTTCATCACGATGGGTGTGTAGTGAAGTAGTTGTCACTGTGTGGAGATCACTAGAAACATGTTCGCGGTTGTGTTCGGGTTCAGTGTAATCTCCGGCATGGTCGGATGCACTGATGTGTTTAGAGACGCACAGCTGGGAAGACGAGAGCCGGACAAGGCTGGATGGGATTAATCTGCTCCGACGCGCTTTAACTGCGCTCTGCCTCTGGGGTATTGATTTTCCTCTGCTTTTGTGCAAAAGTGGCAAGTTTTCGCTGTGTCCAAAAACACACTCCATGGCGTTCAGCATGAAAGGCAGGACATGAGTGTTTCTTCCAAACTAACTGGATATCCATGACTTATGAGTTATTTCATTATGTTACATATGCCATGTTGCTGCTAATATAGGGTTTAAGACTGATGCAGAATGGTTACGCTGTTATATCACTGGGATGTCGGGATGACAGCCAAAACTGTTGCACCTTGGCACGCAAATGATCTCACCAGAAGCAGTTGGCTTTATTGTCTCCCAATGTGAAAGAACATACTGCGTTTGCCTTTGATTTTTATCGACTTTGGTTTGTACGGATGGACTGAGATCACCAGACCGAGAGAGGGAGAGTGTGAGTGTGTGTTAGGCTGAAACCACCTCAGATGGAGACGTGAGGTCATGAGCAGTTTGCCATAATCCTGTTGTTCCCCTGTTCCTGATCATTGATGGGATCACTGATGGCTTTTGGTTCCAAATATTAATATTAATCTAAAATGAACTGCAGTAAATTTAGGCCTTGGGTTCAAACATGCTGTAGGGACACAGCTGGAGCACCTGAAGAGTGTGTGTGTGTGTGTGTGTGTGTGTGTGTGTGTGTGTGTGTGTGTGTGTGTGTGTGTGTGTGTGTGTGTGTGTGTGAGAGAGACTAAAACACTTTCAGAAGTCGACCTGAATGTTGTTTTGCCGTTGCTAGGACAGTCCACTGGTCCTGAGGGTCCTGACGCACCTGATCCACCTGATGAAAGACCGGCGCGTTGGCTGATGAGCTGGATCAGGTGTAGGAAAATCCTGAACCGTGTGAGGCGGTCGGTCCTCATGAGCAGAGTTGAGAAACCCTGCTGGAACTGATAACAGCTGTAGATTTGCACAGAGTCGGGGGAAGGATACTTAAACATGCGTTACGTTCGTATCAGTGTCCTGTTTAATGGAGTCCTTAGGACAGAGCGTGAAACAGAGTTCAGGGTAGGTCAGATGGACAAAGGTGTTTTGCGACACCGTGATTGTGGCCCTGCTGGAAAGGGCACGGTGGATATAAATAGCAGTCAAACCAGATACTTCACTTTGTAACTCAGCACCTTCATGTCTTTGTTGAGTTTGTCTACACAAGAGTGTGTTATAAAGAACGTGCAGGAAAGTCATGTGACCAAACAGTGACAGCAGAACCTTTTCATTTTTACTGCGGTTTAAGTACCAGGTTCATAAACAGACCAGACGAATTCAGAATAAAGGCCATGACTCGCTGTTCATTTTTATTTCCATCAATTCAGGATGGAATTGTGCAGGAGACGACTCTTTTTCAGCGTGTATCACAAACTATATTAAGAGAAAGATGTTTTTGTTGCTCTGCAGTGAAATCAGACAACATTAATGCTGCCTTCCACTAAAGGTCCGCGATTTATCATACGAAAAATGGTTTAACGAGCTAATTGATTCAGGCAGCTTTTCTACTCATGGACCAACTCCTCAGAACGCCATAATGCTCAATGACACGATGCGTTTTGAAAGAGAAAATGTTCATCTTGTAGACTGACCCTTCAGGATAACGCTCAGTCATTTTCATTTGGCTTGAAGGATGTGGTTTTGCTGAATGTGTTCTCTTCCACTGCATTCGTCACATCGTCCTGACCTTTGCTTCTTCCTTGTTCCACCCAACCCTGACTTATTACACCAAACACCTGAGAGTGCCTTAGGTGATGTTCAGCATTCTCTCAAACCTCACTGTAGTTCCAGTTCTACCACTTTTAGGTTCCTGCGAGTGTTTTGACTGTGTAAGGCGCTGCTTCTGAGTGTTTTGAGGGAAAACCAATTATTGCCAAAAGTGTTGGCTAAACATGTTCTCCTGCTTGCTGGAAAGGGCACGGAGGACATAAATAGCAGCTGAACGAGATACTTCGGTTTGTAACTCGGCACCTTCATGTCTTTCTTTAGCTTCGTTTAGTTTGTCCACATAAGAGACTGTGTTACTGAGAACGTTCTCAGAAGTCAAGTGACCAATATCAGGAGAGAACAAAGTGAGCTCCAAAGCTCCTGCAGAAACCTAACTAAGATCTGGGAAGCTAGTTAGCTTATCAAGACCAAAGGAAACACGGCAGCAGGCGATTATGTAGCAGGTCGTGTCCGTTCCCTCGACAGAAAGTGAGCATGGTGTCGGTCAGCGCTTGAGCCGAGTGTGGCGTTCACGCTCGCATCCCTCCTTAAACAAATTATTCAAATCTGGCCGGCACAAGGTGACCGCGCGCTGCGCTAGCAGGAGAGCTCTGTGCCGGCTTAGCGCTTTATCGGTGCTTCCGCAAGCCTGCGTTTTGCTCACTCACCTGCCATCCATGCACTCTAATTTAACCACCTAATAAGAATCACTTCACCGACAGTCAGATCTCGCCTCAGTTGAGGTGTGAGGTGTAACAGGCTTCGGCTTCAGGCTTCACAAGATGCGTCCAATTATTAAAACACCTGCTTTGCAAAAGAAATAAAAGCAAAGGAGGTTTTTTGGCTCTCTTTCTGGTCGTTAGCACCTTTGGGGGCTGGGCAGCTGGGAATAAAGAACGAGTTGCCTGAACACAAAGTCTAAATGTGACAAGTCATTAATACGAGATAATAGCAGTTAGCAAAGTGCTGCTGAATTTTTGAATCTGATCGGTGTAATACGGTGTCGTTTCTATAGTAACAGCCGGTTAACCGCAACTCCGGCGGCTGCTTTATAAGCTGTTAAAAATCAAGTTACAAATGCTGTTTTTTTTTTTTTAACAAAGTGGAATGGTGAAGCGTCCGTAAGGAGACGTTTGTGTTTCTGTAACGTTTACAGAAGAAGTCTCCAGTGTCGGCTCTTTGTAACAGTCACAGCCTAATATATAAAATGAACAACTGCGTTTTTTTTGTCACATTAATTTCAAGAGAAAGAAATCCAGAGGCTTGTGAGGAAACTACTGCGTAACTGTAACAGAAACGAAACGCTTTGGGACGTGCCATGCAGCGTATTTACGTGTATTATCATTGTTCTACCGTATTGTATTGTTGTTATTGCACCCTCTGCTGTCTAAATACCGCAATTACAGCTAGGAAAAACTAAGACTTTTTTTTATTTCCATCGTATCATAGATTTGTGCCAAGATTTATGTATGGTTACACGCCTAATAATACCGTAATCCCTGCGCGTCTTGTGTTAAAGTTGTGCAACGCTACGATTAGAAGCGTTCTTGCTGCTTTTTATAGTTTTCTCACATACAAATACACAGGATGTAACAGAAGATTCATACTGGTGTCCAGTTCACCGTTTCTTCCGTATTCACATTTGGTGTTTGGTCTAACCTACAGACCCACAGCCTTTTTCATTTTAAACAGCAGATAAAGAGCAGGGAAAGGAGTATCGAATCATCCTAGCCCGCGACAGTCGACCTTGAACTTTGTAAGGCAATCAATTCAGTAGTCAGGGGAGGACAAAAATATAGTCGGTGTTTAAAATAGGACGAGAGGAGCCGCCGTTGGGAGAAAAACCCTTCTAATTTTAGACTAAAAACACTACATCCTCTATCTAGGACGAGAGAAATGGCAGCAAGCAGCTTCTACACACCAAACGAGACATGACTAGCCAATTACCATTTAGTTACAGACGTACCTGGACTACTGAATATCCTGTTCAGCTGGAAAGCCACCGGTGCGGCAGCTCCAGCGTGGAAGTTATAAATCAGTTTAAAGCTGAACGAGCCATGTTTCAGTACTTGGTGATGAGGAGGCAAGATTTTCTAGCACTCCTGTCCAGTAATCTTAAAAATTCAGCTTATAGATTCAAAACTTTGAGTTAAGAGGAGCAGGACAAGCTGCATGGTTTTATTTATTTTTTAATAATTTTTGTCTTATTAATATCAAGAGGGAAATAGAGTGGCGAGTGAGCAATGAGAGTTTCATAAGTGATGGCAGGAACCAACTTGCTTCTACCACATACACGTAGCTATAAACGGATAAGAATTCTGCCCCGTAGTCGCTGTGGTATAAAAAGGAAAACGTTGTGTTTTATTCATTACATATTGAACACTGTGATGAAGGTTGTGGTTGTGATTTAAATAGTTGTGAACGTTATAAACACACGTGGATTGTAAAAGATGTTTTGCACTTCATTCTCTCCTGATTGTGACTTTCCCTCTCTCTCTCTCTCTCTCTCGCTCCTCCTCCTCCCCATGTTCACTCTCTTGTCCAGAGCTACTCAGAGTTAAACCTCGAGCAGAAGCTCCACGATGGAGTACTACCAGATCCTAGGCGTACGCAAAGACGCCTCTACGGGCGACATAAAGAAATCGTGAGTATTTTTTCCCCTCTATACACCTGGTATTTTTACACGCTGTGGACGTTGGAGCAGATCCGGTGGACTAATTATAACTCCAGATAGCCGAGAGCAACGTTTCCACTTGACCACAGAACACTACACGTCCGTTACGAACGGTTTTCTAGCACGCTGCTTCGTTTCTGTAGTTAACCAGCGAGGCGCCGAGAAGAAATTATTAACCCGCACCACAGGATAGTCTGGAGTTAGACTTTTCTCTGTCAGGGTTCTCAAGTAGAGCTCCTACTCAGCAAGAGGAAATGTAGAAAGAAAACTTTGTTTACCCTGTGTACAACCTGATTCAGTGTAAATAGGCTCAGTCATCACACAGTTACAGCTCGTGAAGGTGAAACGCTTCAGGCACCTTCATGTTCGTTGTTGAACATGGCTAGCTTTTGATGCTAAGTGTCATTACAGGAGTGTTTTAATAACACATCTGAGGTAAATGATCATGAGCATCAATGAATGTACATCATTTCCTCATGTCTTCGCAGCTATTGTGTTTTTAACAGACTTTTGACGCTGTTTTAACGCTGTAAAGGTTGATGTTCCCAGTTGTTTTGTTCCATTTTTATTGTCACAGCGTCTTTACATTTGTCTTTAACAGATTCTGTTAGTGTTTTGTTAATGATCTACCAAAACATCTGAGGTAAACGTTGACTTTCTTGACCGATTCGTGACCGATTCATTATTACAGTGTCTTTACATTTGTCTAACAGCTTCTGTTAGCGATTTAGCAACGTATCTGAGGTAAATTTTGACGTTCCTGATTCGTCTTATTTTTATCGTAATGTTTTGACATTATCTTTACCAGCTTCTACTGCCGTCTTATTAGCGATTTACCAATGCATCCGAGTTAAAGCTTGATGTTTCTGGCTGATTTGTCTTATATTCATTATCATGGTGTCTTTACGTTGTCTTTAACAGCTCCTATTAGCATTTTGTTAGCGATTTGCCAGCACATCTGAGGTAAATGTTGACTTTCCTGAGCGATTCGTCTTGTTTTCATTATCGCAGTGTCTTTGCATTGTCTTTAATAGCTTTTCAGTTAGTGTTTTATTAGCAATTTGCAACACATCTGAGGTAAATGTTAATGTTTTGGATGGTTTTTGCGACGTTTCCATTGTCTACATTGTTTTATTAGCCATGTGCTAGCTAGCTAAGGCATTCATCTCGGTCACTACCTAGCTAATGCAGTGTCCGTGTCGCTTACGAGCCGTTTTAACCACTCGTATGGTGAGCTTATCGTCAGTTAGAGCAAGTTTTTACTCCTTTAAATGACGCTTCACTTTGCAACATTAGCCATTCGCAGTCATAACTATAGAAAGTGCTGTGCTGTAGAGAACCTTTGTGCATTTCATTCTGTTGTGTTTGCTTTTGGGTCTATAAGTAAAGCCCCCCACTATTATGTGTGCTCTGCTGTGGCGTTGGATCAGTGTTGCTGATTCTGCGGTTTCTGTACATACACACACAGAGGTGCCGAGTCCACCTCGACACCTGACAACCGGTTTAAGCTGAAGCGTTTTCTAAGATGAATTGTTTCCTTGTTGTTTTTTGTGTCCAACGCTAGCTTTCAAACATACGGTGCATACAAAGTGTTTAACAGGTTAATCTGGCATCTTAATTAGAGACGAGCTACTAGTAGTTTTATAGCTAATGCTGTGTGTGGGTACCCCTCTCTCTCGCTCTCTCTCTCTCTTACACAGGTATAGAAAATTGGCCTTAAAATGGCATCCAGATAAAAATCCAGACAACAAAGAAGAGGCCGAGAGGAGATTTAAGGAAATCTCTGAAGCTTATGAAGTCCTGTCAGATGGTAAATATCAGCTTTTACTTCATTACCTGCTTAAAAGAGAAACCAGTCTATGACCTGCCAACTTTTACCCATTTTTGCATAGGAAATAAGCGTTTTAGCGTTGGAGTAGACTGCTCTGAGTTACCACTTAACAGCACACCAAATCCACCAATTACAACCAATCCACATATGAAGCAGAAATGATTGACAGGTGTTTTGAACTCTCCAATAAAAAAACTTGGAAGCCCCGCCCCTTCTCCCCATTTTTATTAGCAATCTTGTGGCTGATGCTCTTCTGTGTTCATTAACGTTAGTTAAATTTATAGATTTTTTTTTTCAGATTAGACAAGTATGCAGTTAACATCAGTTAAATGTATTTATTGGCAAGGCACCAAAACTTTGGCTACAGAAAGACAATCCCTGGTTCCGATTTTGGCAGGTTTGCATCACTAGCTTTTTTCTTTTATGCATGAGATTTTTCGTTCACGTTTGTGGCTGATGTAATAATGCCATTTCCCTGATGGGCCCAATTATGTGTCTTCCTGGTTGGCTGGATAGATGGATCGGTCTATTCATTATCTAATTTGTTTAGCCTCGCAGTGTAAAATTTGTTCTCAGGTGTCATTTCTCGACCTTAATACCAGGACCCATCCTGTCAGGTGATGTCACCAGTGTCTTAAAGCGAGTCTGGTTATATATAGCCCATTTTTACACTGATTTGTTGTAATTCAGCTGAAGTCTGTGAGCTGTTTCTGTTCTGTATGGCAGTGAGGCTTGTCAATGTTCCCCAGTGTCTCGCACACATTTGGCTCCAAGTCGTAATCCTTGAACATATAAAAGCAGCACGTACTGCGTAGTTATACGTATATGCTTCATGGATGTTTGTAGTATTTATATGGGATTATCACTGTAACCAGAGGAACTGATCAGCAAGGTCAAATGGCTGAAATAATTTTGCTTCCTTCGTGTTCGAAGTATATTTTAAGGGTATTTCAGATGCACCAATTAGTAACATGAAGGACTTGTTTTAACATGATGTGTAATCGTGCCTCTGTTGTGGTTTATCCAGTCGCATGAGTTTATGGAAGTTATTTAGCTTAAGGCAGCTCATCAAGCAAGAGCTACACGACTAATGGGATTAGGTCAGAAAGGGCAACGTTTTCAGATTTTTATAGATTTTCAATTTGATTTAGCCTCTTGTCTGATTAAGGAACTGACGAACTGGGTCGTTAAAAAAAAAAGTGAAACAAAACATAACCACTTCAAATTGTTCATTTACTTGAAATGTTGTTTACTGTAACTTGTAAGCAAGTAATGTTATGCAACTGGACCTTTACGAGGTGTAGCTGATCTGTTTGGTATGTTCGTGGTTCACCATCATTTGTGGCAGTTTGGGGTTGTATTTAGACAGAGACTTAAACATACAACTGCTTTTTAACCATATAGAAGAAGATATCAGGTGAGTTTCCATCCATCTTTTTTTAAAACCCCTTTTTCCACCCAGTTTGATCAATTCCCATAAACTAGCAAGCTCTCCCTTATCGAATAGCAGCTACCAACCAGGAGAGTTGTGTGTTAGCATGCGCTTCCTCTGAGATACTGAAACACCAGCACTGCAGCTCATGCTGAGTCACAGGACAGCGTAACGCACTCTGAGGAAAGCTTCTTTTTTTTTATCCACCCACTTCTGCATACACGAGCTCACGACACCCACAATTGGTCAGTGTCACTCTGACTAACAGCAGAGTCTTCCGCTCTATTGGATTTACAGCCTCAGGCGACTGTGGTGTCTTCAGAATCACACTCTCCTTGTGATGGGACCAACGTTGGTCCACTCAGGAAACCGAACGTCCACCTGCTTTTATGCACATTATTCAAGTTCTGTATCGCACCTTGATGCAATGCAGTTGATTTTTGTCTTAACTAAAGTTTAAGATATGACTTTAGGTCATAGTGTTATGGAGAATTATATAATAAGTGCAGTTTTAGTTAGAAATGACTGACTTCCTTAGACTCAAATAAAGAGCAGAAACAGGATCACATGTGGTGCAGCTGTTTCTCAAGAGATGATCCTGAGGGATTAAAGGACATCATCTGCTGTTTAAATGATTCAGTTGGAGCAGGATTTGAATAATGCAGATGTGGCATTTTTACCACGTTTCATATGTACTTGGCAAAATTAAGTTGATTTCTTTGGTTAGCTTACTTTTTTTTTATTTATTTTACACCACAGCGCTGTTCAGTTCTCGATTCTGATTGGTCAGAGGGTGTTGATCTGACAGCAGTGCAGCTGCACAGTTTATATTAATGCGCTCGTTCTGCATTAATGTTATTGTTGCTATAGTAACGGAGTATTCACAGGGTGGACGCTGCACCTAAACGCATCAAAAACGTGTGAGATCATCGATACGGTGAAGTTTTCTTTTAGCTAGATGTTTCTGTAACGTGTGGAAGGAGACTCCAGTGGGAGCGCTTTGTAACAGTCAGAGGTAAAGCCGCAGCTTTACGTTTTCCGACATCTTCAGGACAGAGTAGTTTACACGTTGGCGGTTTCACTGTGACGTTACGATCTGCGTTGTTTTTTTTTTAATCTTGGCAGGAACAGGAACTGCTGTTTCATGGATTTTCCTCCATGTTAAATGTAACTATGTACGGATAAACATTGAGGTTTCGTTCTTTAAATAAATAAATAAGCCGTAATTGGCGAATTGCTGTGGTGTAAAAGGAATAAAACACTCGCAAACGTGCTGTTGGAGAAATAATTACGCATCTCGGTGACTGATTATTCTCCTTTAACGGCAAGATTTTTCTATCCCTTATGCAATGACGGAGTCTGGATTTTGACTTTTATAGATTTTGGGAGAATGGATTAAAAACTCCATGGTGCGTGTTTCTACATGTCTTCAGCTTTTTGGTTTCTTATTGTACACAGTTGCCTACGAAGCTTTTAAACATGGCTGTGAGTCATTCTACTTCTGACACTTGCACATCGAGACCTTAAACATAAATAGACTCCTCGCTATCAGACCGGATTCTTATTGGATCACATTTTCTTTGAGACTCTGTGAGGGACACACATTGCTTGCGCTCTCCGGCTCGTGTGTGTGTGTGTGTGTGTGTGTGTGTGTGTGTTTTGGTTTTAATGCTGCTTGATTTATAGGTAAGCCCTGGAGGCCAGACAGGCATTATTAACACTGCTTAAGGTCGAAACCTTCTCTCCAGCTGTTGGAACAGGTCTCTATGTGTCACTTGGAGGGAAAGCAGATGAACCTCTGCTGTTTCTTCACTTGGCAGCAACAGCAAGACTCTGTATCATTTCCTGTGGAGAAAAAAGAGAGAGTCATTTTTAAGTATATAAGCAGAGTGGTAATAAGAGGGAGCTGTTTAAGGGTTTGCTTCGTCATGTTGCACTGCCCAAGTCTGATCATATTTCCCTTTGCTTCTGTTCGTTCAGTGATCCACAGATAAAATACAAAATCTGCTTCTGGAATGAAGAACTTGGGATTACTTACAAACAAATTTTCAAGTGATGATCTATGATTTTGCAAGGACTGGGGATCACGCAGGGCCAATGCTTGCATGAGCAAGACTAAAGATAACATTAGACATGGTTGATCTTATCAGAAAGTCAAGATGAGTAAAAGACACTCCTGAAAACCTAAACAAGTGTGAAAAGTTGTTCGGTGTAAGGCCAGCGTGTGCCGACTCTAGCGCAGTCTCATTGTAGTGAAACAGTGAATCAACTCGCCTGCAGGAAGTGAATCAAACGTTCCATGTCTTTTGGTTTGCTGCCTTTTTTTGGGGGGTAGACGGAGTTTCGTTTGGTTCAAAGGACAGAGCTGTAGTGCTGCAGAAATGTGTTCTTGAGATTTGAACCAAGAAAATAAACCCTGGATATGATTTAAGGACATTTTGAATGCGATGATAATTCTTTTGTTCAGCTTCGATTCTATGATTTCTGTGCTTGGGTGGTTTCTATGCACAATTGTGGGATTTGTTTTTTTTCCCTGTATGTCTGACCAGCGAGTGAGTAGAAATAAAACCATCCATTGTTTTTGTACAGAGTTCTTGTGTGACTAGATGATGAAGTAATCAACTCAAATGAAGAGTTGCATCTTGATCTTTTTGCAAACTCCAAGCAGGTCTACCTAACAGTAAACGTTTCTGATTTCTCCAGAGATCAGGCCCCCTGCGTGCTCCAGAGTCAGTGATTGGCTACGTGATCAGCCGCCATGTCACAGTTTAACAGCTGAAGTGATTTGTCTCGTGACACTACTTTACCACGTGAGAGGTCACTGCTGGGAAAAATGCTAGAATTAAAGCAGACAGGTCAGGGTAAGGTCATAAAGAAGGCTATATATTTAATTGGAGGTTGTAACCAGAGCGACCGGTTAATTTAGACTCTTCTAAAAATGTCTTGGGGCTAAAGAGAAGGTCATGGAGTGACGAGCGGCTGGTTAAACCTGCTCATAGAGAGCTGTAGGGTGACCGCGTAACACATTTAACAAGCAGGGATTGGTCGATACATGGGCTGAGGTGATGGGTGGTTTTAGTTGTTTTGAAGCTTGCTACGTTAAACTATTCTACAAAGGTTTGCAATAGGGGGGAAATGGAGTTTGTACATTTGGTCAGTTGTGAAGCTGGTCTACCTTAAACAAGAGGTCAGAGGTTTGCATCCAGTGAACCAGTGCAAAAAAGAACTGGGCTGCAGCTAAATTACACGGGGCCACATAGAAGGATAACCCTAACTGCTGGAAGTGTCAGAAGGGTTGCTGGTTTCACACAATGGAGCTGCTCCAAGATCTGGAGATCTCCCAAGGCCCTCTCTCTTGGGGAATGGCGTATACTGTTGAGCAGGGTCACCGCGTATGCAGGACTAGGAGAAAGGCAGGATGGCTACCTGTATAAATGGGCAAAATCCTTTGATTACATTAATGCCGCCCTCTCACTCGTACCTTACCAGAGCGAAGTCAGAGATTAGACATTGGAGCAATGCACGGCACACCAACTCCCTTTCATTGGGTTTTTTGTTTCGTTTACCTGTTTTTGTTCTGCCTCTGTTTTTCTATACAGTCATCGTCGTCATTTTCCCATCATAGCTTGCTTGTTTTATAATATTTATAGGAGTGACGTTGCATCTGAATGCCATTGGCTTGTGTAAACCCAGCCATTATTGCTAATGATGTGCATACCTCATTCCCTCACCTGCGTCCTGTTTTCTTCTGTCTGAAAAACCATTAAAACACCAGTCATAAAGAATAGCATGTCATTTCTAAAAAGATAGCAGCTGGGACATTTCTTTGATGATGATGTTGATATTGATGATGGATCTTCAAATCAATCTGGGGTACAAACTTGGGTGTTTCTACACTTAAGCTTAGGCTGCTAGGCTTTGGAACCTGGCCTGTGGTTCTCAGGTTCTGGTTCCCGAGTCTAGAATTTCTAGGGTTGGGTTTTCAGGCTTTTGTTCCCAGGCATGTGTTCCTGACTTTAGGTGTTCAGCCTCAGGTTCCTGGGTCTTCTCAAAGGTTCTCAGATGTAAATTTCTGGGCTTGGGGTCCTGGTCTTAAAATTCCTCAAACGGCTTTCTGGGTTCGGCTTCCCGGCCTGAGGTTCTTGGGCTTGTGAACTTCATGTGAAGTTTGAGCACGTCACTGTACAAGTTCAGGAACTGTTGGCCGGTCATGTCATGTCTCTCAGTTCTCTTTTAATAATTAAACACATACTTGTGAATCCACTGGAAGTAATAAACGTTCAGATCATGTTTACGTAAAGTCACCTCCTCTGTTTGTTTTCAGAAAACAAGCGCAGTTTATACGACAGATACGGCAAAGACGCCCTGTCCGGAGGTGGAAGAGGTAACGATCCACTTGATCACCATAAAAGACTTTCATTCTTTATGCTGGTTTAAGTTTGTTGGGTTTTCGTTCTTCTTTTCATTTTGCTTAAGTAAACTCTGTTTCCTTCAGGAGGACATTATGACCACCATTATGGTGGCGTGTTCACATTCCGCAACCCTGAAGATGTTTTCAGGGAATTCTTCGGAGGCAGAGATCCGTTCGCAGATTTCTTCGGTGAGTGTTTTGTCTTCTTCGTTCGTGGGGGAAAAAACGCCAAGATGAAAGCGCATAATGTATATACATATACACACACAGGGATTACTTTCAGTCCATTACACTGATGAAAATGGACTTTTATTTGTTCAGTTTAGCCAATATGAACACGTGGGAAATAAAAGTTAAGTATAAATAATAAAAAACCCAAATATATTGATTAAAAAAAAAAGCTGTTAAAATGTTCTTGCCCACACTAATTAAAGATGATTGACGACTTGATCCTTATCATGTTTTATTTTACATCGACTGAATTCCGGCCTTCGACTACAGAGTGCAATTTCTTCTAAACTGGAGCTTTGACTTTAGCGCAAAAGGTCGTGATCGCTTAAAGTGATACTTTTGCATCGGATAAGGAATGTCTGGACTTCAGAGGTGGGAGCGCTGTAAACCTGCGCAAACTGCAGGCCACAATGACACGCTGTTCTAAAGTACTAAGTGCAGGGTTCTTAATGCTTAGGCCGTTTCAGTTCCATCGCTGTATGTTTTTACCCATCCTTAATAAGGGTGCCAATAATTCTGGAACTGAAATTTTCAGAACGCCGTCTCCGTATATAGAGCCGGGTGTGAAGGTTAAAAGGTCAAACAATGGTCACTGGTGTGCAGATTTAACCTCCCAGTCCTGTAGCGTCGCATGGATCCGTCATGTAGGAGGAAATCGTTTCTCATGTAGGGAGAAAGTTTCTTTCTGCTTGCTGGAAAAGTGGCGTGAGAACGCGGTTTTAGTAATTAGATATTTTGTTCAAGATTCCAAACGTCTGACTACTGAAAATCGGACCATTTTTGGTTAAACCTAAAGCAGCTGGCTCAATAGGGGGAGAAAAGGAAGACTGGCTTTTTAAAAAAAAAAAAAAAAAAAATGTTGAAACGCAGCAAAGTGTGTGGATGACGGACGGTCTGTACTGCGGGTCGTGTGAGAAGATTAAACGTGGGACCTTAAAAATATTACAAACTGCTGTGAATATTCAAATGGCGTGTAAACTTGTCCAGAGAGCCCCAATCTACACACACACACACACACACTATTACAGCACATAAGTAAACACACCCCTCTCGCCTTTCAGTGTGTACTCCTGCTGATTTCAGGGTTTACGGACACGTATACATGCCAAGCCTAAATATTTCAACGGAACACATACCACTGAAACACACACACACACACACACACACACACACACACACACACACACACACACACACACACACTCCTTCCTGCTTGCTTCAGGCCCTCGTGTTTTATACAGGCGCTATTTGAGAAAGCATTCCTGTCGGGTGATGCAGAGTCTCTTCTCGGCCGTGTGGAAGTGCCCTTGCCATATTTAGCGTGTCTGGGTGCGTTAAACACATGCCGTTATATCAACTGTTCATCACAGCCTCTGGAACATGAAAACACTCGAGGCCGTTATGTACGGCAGCGCACAACGTCTTTTGTAACGGTCCACGAGCGCGGTAACAGAACTTTGAATCTTATCCGTACATGCGTCAAACCGGCTGCTTTTGCGTCGGGTTTGTCGTATCGAGAAGAATCCTGTTGCTCAATAATAAAGAATAATGGGACAGAAAAAAGTCGTCGCAGGTCTTTAAGGTGTATAATCTCTTCTGTCCTGAAAAGGGGTGAAACCTTAATTACAGCTAGACCTGCGACTCCTTCCATAAATGCTACGTCCTGTCTCCTAACAGAAAAGCTCGCCTCCTCGACGGGGATGTTCGATGTGGAATTTCAACGCCGTACGACCGAACGAGCCGTTACTATAGAAACGCTGAACAGTATTAATATAAATCTGCACTATGGTCAGAGCTGCTGTTCTAGAAAACGAATCAACACCACCTGACCAATCAGCATCCAGAACTGAGTAGCACTAGGAAGGAATATTAAAAAGTATATCGGCCACATCAGGCGCAGGTGTGTGGGTTTGTGTCACCACTGGTTTTTAACCTTCTACCGGTTCAAATCCTCTACTGATTTACTTGTACATTAGAAATGTTTTAATGTATTTT
The DNA here is from genome assembly GCA_030014255.1 of Parauchenoglanis ngamensis. Taxonomy (NCBI): domain Eukaryota; kingdom Metazoa; phylum Chordata; class Actinopteri; order Siluriformes; family Auchenoglanididae; genus Parauchenoglanis; species Parauchenoglanis ngamensis. Next base: position 10,288 of record JAQMYM010010805.1, on the reverse strand, counting down.
AATTAATCAGTATGCCTTAAATAAGTATGGATTTATTTTTGCTTATTTAAAAGGGTGTAGTTGGTAAATTGTTGCCATTTGGCATCAAGGGTAGAAAGTGCTGTAAAATGTCATTTTTCCTTAGAATCCTACGTGTACTTAATGAATTAAGTTTATAACTTAATATGTACAGTAATAACACCGGGACAGAGATCGTATTATCACACTGGGGTTACATATTTACATGTTGTTGCCATATGGTAACTGTTACATTTAGCCATTTCACGAAAGACTCGTCACATCTAAAGTTGTTTAATGATGAAAACTATTTGTTACTTATTATATACAGTGTTTCAGTGTTTTTTCCTTGAAGGACTTTTGTTTAAATACCGAACAACACTTCAACTTTGACTGCACTCGGGTAACGACCTTTATGTCAAGCTGCTAAAAAGGGCAGCATTTCCCAGTCATGTGACCCAATAGTTATGTTTCATTTTAAAATTAAGGGCCCCTTTTCACAAATAAATAGAAAAACATGTTTTTTTTTTTTGGTAGTTCAATTAGGGGGGAAAATAGAGAAGTGACTTGCATGCAGAGGGTTAAGGATGTGACCTGTCACGCAAACCATTTACACACTTCTTTGTTGCGTTTTAGGAGACAACCCCTTCGACCCGTTTGGCGATGTCTTTGGGTTCAGTGGTTTGGATGGCAGCCGCAGGCAGCGAAACATGAGGAGTCAAACTGCTGGCTCCTTCTTCCCCGGGTTTGGCGGATTCCCTCCGTTTGGAGGCGGCTTGCCAGGCTTTGACTCCGGTGTGTGTCCTGGTATGGGGCCGGAACAGCAGAAACTGTGCTGTGATGATGTGTTGATGGATGTGACAGGTTTTACATGCGTGACGCATCGTGTTTTCACCTCACGAAAATGATTCAAATTGTAATTTGTCAAGGATTAAAATTTCGGTTCATTTTAAATGTCCTGTAGGGTGCCAATAAATAAAAAAATTTTTTTTGTTTAGGTCTGAGTGATGGTGAGGATATGATATCAGTATTGTGATGTCACCGTACACTACTAAATAGCTATTAAAATAAAGTATAAACCTACCTACAATATAATTAAAGTTTTCTACTGTTTTCATTCTTTAAAGTTGTAAATTGCTACAATGTTTACAGATAAGACCTTACGTAAATACTAACTCATATACACTAACTTTCTATATGCACTGTATATACTAATTGTATAGAACGTACAGATTGATTTTTAAATGCAAAATCACTGGTTTTCTGGTGGGTTTTAAAGCCGGTTATATATCCCGTGATCCATGTCCTGTGTTGTAGAAATGTCTTGAAATATCGCGATGTATTCTTTTTGCCGTATCGCCCGACCCTGCTCTATGACTTTCTCTGTTTGATTGTTGAGATGGATTTTAAAAATATGAAAAGGTGAATTCGTGTGCTTGAAATTGTGATGTTTCTCGTTCAGGTTTCATGTCTATCGGCCCGATGGGTGGAGGAAACTTCACCTCTTTCTCCTCGACATCATTCGGTGGCAGTGGCGGAGGAGGAGGCGGAGGAGGTGGAGGAGGCGGAGGAGTCGGCGGAGGAGGGATGGGAAACTTCCGCTCAGTCTCCACCTCCACCAAATTCGTCAACGGCAGAAGGATCACCACCAAGCGGTACTGAACACCTCGCACCCCTGCAACACTGAAGCTTGATGTATGCGTCAAGTATGTTCACGAGTGTGTGTGTGTGTGTGTGTGTGTGTGTATAGCATCGTGGAGAACGGTCAGGAGCGGGTGGAGGTCGAGGAAGACGGCCAGCTGAAGTCTCTCACGGTCAATGGTAGGGAGCAGCTCCTGCGAATCCAGAACATGTGACCACTCCAGAAAAAAAAAATTTAAAAAAAGCTTCGAAGACCAAAAGAAATTCCAAAACATCTCATGTCCAGTGTTCAGGAAAACGTCTCTCTCTCTCTCTCTCCAACATTCCACCAACATGTGTAACACACTAGCTTGAAACATTCATCCAGGAAGTGTTTTTTCTTTTTCTTTTTATAAGATAAATCTCTTCATCCTTTACTTCACTCTCCATTCATCTGTAATATTTCATTCCAATCCGTAAGATCTGCTTTCATCAATCACCATGTACATTCCCTTATCTTATGACTAATACTAATTACTTATTATTATTATTATTGTAGTTATTATTATTAGCTGTGTGTTGGCTGTTTTTTTGCTGCATGGTTTGACAGCGATGCGGCTGCTCATGTAGTTGTTCCTGTGATTGTTACATAACCTCCAGCGCTGACATTCTGTTGCTAATTGTTAATATTATTAATATCATTAAGATAAAAGTATGTGCATAGGATTTTTGTGTAAATAATAAAAAAAAATGTTTCTGCTTCAATAAAACGTGTTTCCACCTCGCTTTGGGGATGTTGCACTCACGCTTTCTGTGTGTTTTGATTCCACCAATAACTCGATGCTAACGAATGTGCGTGTTTCACTTGGCTGTTCTCTGCCTCGCGTGTGTGTGTCACCCTAAACGCTCACGGAATATTAAACCACACGCCGCGCTAATTACTCGCTAATGTTTCTCACACAAGGACTAATCACGGTGACGCGTCTAGGTGGAACTGTAGATTTACACTTCCGAGACCTCGGATGTTCTTTAACGGCTGAGGAAGCTGTGGAAAAAATTAGGGCTCAATTTAAACAAGGGGGGAAAAAAGGAAATCAACAGAGAATTTATAACTTAAAAAAAAAAAAAAAAAAATCAGTTATGTATCATATGCACTATAGCACAGAGCTCTGGGTTCTGATTGGTCAGAAGCTATTTTAACACGCACGACCTTCATATATTTCTTAGATGTTATTTTAAATGTTAATAATAATAATAATAAATTTTATTTAAAAGGTGCCTTTCAAGGTCATTTCACAAATAAGCACACAAATACAATTAATATTAAATTAATAATATTAAATATTATATTAAAATATCAAATTTACAACTAAGCAGATATAAGTTGTATCTGAATATATAGATATATATAATTTTTTTTTTAAATTTTTTTAAAACACACCATGACCTTTTCAGTGTGTGCTTTGGCTTGTGGTGTGTTATGGCACACTGGGAGTTGTTGGGTGTGAATTACAGTCAGCTGTTTAAACCTGCAGCTACAGGAACTCATCATTGGCTCAATAGACGTACAACGCTCTGGCCCCATCTGGAGCCATCAGCAGAACACCATGATCAATCCATCTGTGGTTTTCAGTACATCATGGTGTGTGTGTGTGTGTATTATAACCTGGTATTTCAAGTGGATTAATGACATCACAGTCATGTTGAATGTAGTTCACTGAGTTCCTCTGAATGAGCTTAATGTTGGTCGCATGGCTACAATGTGAACAACGTTGGAATTATCAGTGAGTTGGAGTAATCTTGGGTATAGCTTGTGTAAGCTCACCAATCAATGCGCTGATGTCCTCAATGTTCTCAAAGTTTGGCTCTTTGAGACAGAAAGTGTTGAAAAGCGCGGGAAAGATAAACATACAGAGTTAAAGGTTCATTTAGCGAGCATAAGCTAAACATAGCATGCGAAAGCTAACTTGGCGAGAGTACGCTAACATAGTGTGTCAAAGATACCCTACAATGTGAAAGCTAACCGAGAGAGCAAAAGCTAAAATATTGCGTGAAAGATTTTGTGAGAGAAATCGACACCGAACTGGGCAAATTAAAACTAGTCTAGTGTGAAGGAGTGAGAGAAAGTTGACCACATGAGCAAACGTAGATCTAGCATGTGAAAACTAGCCTAGAAAGCCTGGCAGAGAAAAACTAGTTTAGTGAAAAAAGCTAACATGGCAGGTCAGAGCCTGCACAAAACTAATCTGGCAGATGAGGGAGATTAGTAACAAATCTAACCTGACACCTAAAAAACTAGCCTAGTGTGAGAAAGATAGCCTAGAGAGCAAGACAAAGGGAGTGAAAGCTAACCTGACAAAAAAAAACAGCTAGCCTGGTGTTTGAAAGATAAGCTAGTCTTTAAAAAAATAACTGAGCATGCAGAAGATCACCTAGCAAGTGAGAGGAAGCTAACTGAGCGACTGAATACCTAGTAACCTGGCGTACGATGCAGGTGTGTATGAATGCACTCATACCTACCCTGCTAGATAGCTTAGTTAATAGCAAGCTAAATCTGGTCAGCTAGCTTTAGCAAGAAACATCAAATGTGACATCTGAGAGCAGTGTGATGGAACTGTGATGAAGCAGGTGATCATCACCTTTACAGATTTTGACAGGAGACACTTGCTCCGACTCGCTAACGTTAGACGTGTTTGTGCAGGTCGCTTCATCCTGCAGATTAAATCTTTCTTCTATAAACCTCGAGAGCAGGGAGATGTACTCTGAACTCTGACTAACTCACACAGCTGCTCTCAGGAATGCAGAAAATATCGCTCTGTTCATCTCTTCAAGTTCTGGCACATACATTTTCTAAGGGAGCAAAATTAATTAGGCAATTGTCTGCTCATTATTTCACCAGTGTCCACATAAAAGGTTGATTTGCATGTGGAACCTGTTGCTGTTAACTCTCAACATGAAGTCCAAGGAGCCGTCGCTGCCAGTGAGGCAAGCCGTCATTAAACTGAAAAATCTTTGATCGTTTGACTGTTCGTGAGATAGAAAAAAACATACAAATGGAGTACACACTGGTGAGATCAACAAGACCCGAAAGCTCACAGAAAACAAGAAGAAGAATTCGTTCGCTGGTGGAGAAAAAGCACCTTCACAACAGCCTGTCAGATGAAGAACACTCTCCAGGTGGTAAACTCGGCAATCAAGAAAACCTTCACCAGAGTAAATACCACAAGGTGCCAATCATGACGCCTCAAAAACAGGAACACCAGATTAATCTTCCAGGAACATCTAACATCCTATGGACAGACGAGACAAAGATCAACTTGTACCAGAATGATGGAGAAGGGGAGGAACTGCTCATGATCTGACTTGTGGGCATGTGTCGCTACCAATGGTACTGGTTCTTCTGTATTTACTGCTGAGAAATTCAGAAGGATGAATTCTGAAGTGTACAGAGCTATATTATCTGCTCACGTTCCGCCAAATCTTTCATAACTCAGCAGACGATGCTTCTCAGTGCAGATGGACAATGACCTGAAACGTTTTTGAAAGTAACCCAAGACTATTTTAAGGCAAAGGAGTGGAATATTATTCCAACGGCCAAGTCAGTCGTGGCCTAAAGGCTAGAGACGTGGGTTTGGGACAGAAAGGTTTCTGGTTCGATTCCCTGGACCGGCAGGAAAAAATGTGAATGAACATCCACGACTGAAGTGCCCTTGAGCAAGGCACCTAACCCCCAAAAACTGCTCCCCAGGCGCTGTGTTGCTCCGGGTATGTGCTCACTGATTGGATGGGTTAAATGCAGAGGGTACATGTTGTACCATGTATGATTGTGTATGTGACCAATAATATTTGAAAAAAAATGGTCAGTCTAAGCTGAATCCAGCTGAGCCGCATTTCACCAAGAACAAGCAGGAAGTGAAGACGGCTGCAGTAAAGACCTGGCGGAACATCAGCAAGGAAGAAACCAAGTGTCTGGAGATGTCTATGAGCTCCACACTTCATTGATGGTGCATTTACTGTCGAGGTATTGACTGCCCCTGCTCCTTTACCTACCATGTAAGCCCATATCATCAATGACTATGGAAATGTTCTTGTTTTCTTCAGGCCAATGGAGATTCATGAATCATCACTGAGTATCACTGTCACTGTAACCTTTTCTTCTGTTTAGTAGTGATGGTCCATCTGACCCTGACACCCCAGCGTGTGCGTCGAGCACTTCTGCCGACACCCCGTACTGAAGCATCTATCACTTTAAGGAGATTCGTGTGACTGACACAGTTGGAGTGGGAGAGGTGTGTCGATGCAGTGTATAAGAGGCGAAACTTTGACTTCCCGCATCGGTGGCGAGAGTCTGCTGTGGGATTTGCCTTTGTTTCCAGTAGTTGGGTTAAAAAAAAAATGGAACATACCAGGAAATGAAAAAGTTCCCCTATTTTGGAATATTTTGAAATCATCCCGTACCATAAATCAAGCATTATACGCAAAGAACGACAAATTCCAACACTTCACTCCCATTATGTTTTCATGATATTTCCATCTATAATCAATATCCTAATCTTCACATATGTTGCTTGCTCTTATTTGTTTTAAAAAAATGGCACGGTCTCGGCCCTGACACAGTAAAGAAGCCTTTATTTCTAAATAAATATGTGAACCCCCCACTGTTCACACAAAAGCAGTCCCAGTTGCACAAGCACTTTTATTCCTCCATGGTCCCCCACATAGCTGTTCCCACTTTTTGCACATAGTTCCAAATACCAGTGTGAGTACATGGAAATATTTCTTTACATGCCAATATTCACATATACACACTATCAACACATTCGTTATTCTTATTTTCAGTTAAAAATCGAACTCATACAAACATACAACCTTTTTCCGGTACTTTGATTAATAACTACATTCATTAGTTTATGCACCACCTACGTCTTTTATCCATATATTAGATAGAAGGACATTTTGCTATTACTTCGACAATCCACTAGATGTCGCTGTTACATGACACACCAACAATTTCGTTCCCCTTATTGTGTCGTGTGCTTCCTGAAGCTCCATTTGCAAATCACTTCTGTTTAGGTGTTAATGATGGTTTACTCTGGGCTTTTTTGTACGTAAATCCCAATTCCTTCAGCCGATTTCTTACAGTTCGGTCACAAACGTCGACTCCGTTTTCCGCCCATTTGTTTCTCATTTCTTTGGTCGTGCAATTTCTATTTTCAAGGCAAATTGCTTTGAGTTTTCTATCCTGACGCTTCGACGTCTTCCTTGGTCTGCCTGTATGTTTCCCTTTCACAACTTTCCCGTTTTGTTTGAACTTGCTCCAAATTTTAGACACAGCTGACTGGGAGCAACCGACATCTTTCGCCACACGCCGTGTTGGATTACCTTCTTGAAGGAGTTTTATAATCCTTTCCATCGTTTCAACCGACAGCTCTCTTGTTGGGGCCATGTTTCCTGTCAATCAGCCAGGTGCAGCAGCTCGTTACCGTCTGCACGAACGCTCTTAACTTCAGACTCATTTGCATATTTAGACTTGCGCAGGTATTTGCTTTAGAAATGCAAATGTAGCTGGAGCCATCTTTGACGTAAAGCCCAGGCTATGTAAACTCTGCGTTGTTTCCAAAGAATGTTCGTACTCTACTTGCCTCGCTGATGGCTCTATTTTCCCCCGGTACGTCTGTATATATTAAAAGAAAGCAATAAAAAACAGAGCACAGGAACAATTTCCACTGCTGGCTCTCTCCTCAATCAAATGCCAATCTTACAGCGGAATAATGAGATTGATACAGTGAATAGGATGAATAATTACACCAGTAGCAAATATATGGAAGCTTATATTTACTACATTTAAAATTAGGCAACTACTCATTTCAGAGTGCAGCAAATTTAAAATAGTGATTGTGCTGTTCATAATATACTCTATAAGCAAAAGCAAAACTCATTTTATGGACATATCAGCAACAGTTTTTTCTTTGGCAAACTACAAACAGTATAAACAGTGCGCGTAAAACAAGCAACAATGATTTAAGCATGCAATACATAAAATGGCGGCTATATATATATATATATATATACACACACTACCAGTCAAAAGTTTGGACACACCTTCTCTTTCATAGGTTTGTCTTTATTTTGTTTGTTTTCTACATTGTAAAACAATACTGAATACCTCAAACTGTGAAGCAACACATATACTGAATTATGTAGTAAAGAAAAAAAAAGTGTAAAAACAAAAAGACAAAATATGTTTCATATTTTAGCTTCTTCAAAGTCGCCACCATTAAGCTTGATGATATTGTGGGCATTATCCATTATTAACCAGCTGCATGAAGTCGTCACCTGGAATGCTTTTCAGTGAACAGGTGCGCCTCGTTAAAAGCTTATTAGTGGAAATTCCTGCCTTCTTAATGCATTTGAGACATACAGTAAATAGTAAATGGTGAGTAGTAATACTGTTGATAATACATTATTATACACTCACACAGGAATGTGTGCATTCATGGAATTATTCAATCAGCCAATCATGCGTCAGCAGCACAGTGCATAAACTCATGTAGATACTGGTCACGAGCTCCAGTTAATGTTCATGTCTAACCACAGAATGAGGAAAAGCATATGATTTTACAATGTGATTTACTCCTGCCACTACCTTAGCTGGAGTTTTCCAATCCTCAACTGTTCAGATTTGGTGTATTGGTGATTCTAAAAGTATGTAAGTGTATTATTTTTGTAGTCTGGTCGGGTATTATTCTCGAACCAAATAATGATATTTCCTGTCAGGATGCTTTGAGGAGATTTATGAAGGTTTATGCTGATATTAGAAGACATCATCATGAATTGTCCCCTGCGCCAGCATGTCAGAGCAGACAGCCCAACTGAAGGCCTCTGAAATCTTCACATCTATGCTATTTGAAGTGGCTTACTTTTCCCACAGAGATCACCTTGATAATATGAATTATGAATCTCCTGTCATGCCTTTCTACATGACTTTTTGCCATTGTTAGTGATCAGTCTTGGGACAACAGTGTTATTTTCAACATATTTGACTAGTGTTGGCACTATATTTTGAAGCACAATCATTCATGTAGATAAAGGCACACAGCAAATGAATACATCACTGGAGGGTCCCGGTGTTGAGTATGAGTAAATGAGGTATGGCTTTCAGTTCTGCCTGTCAAGTGGTTAAAATACGGAGCCCCCGAAGTGTCATGGGGAAAAAAAGGTCGGGATCCCGAGAAACATCATATGCATTCATTCTGGTCGATGTACTTCCGGGTCAGTTCGGCAACATATATTGGACACCCGTGGGAAAGGTTCATGGAGTTTAATCTTGAAATTGGGCTCAAATATAAAGACATTAAATCAGTGTATTACAGTAGGCACGGGTTTCACATAAGTGAAAGACATCTAAAGAGAATTCTTAATGCAAGGGGACACACTCGCCGCAAAGCGTAGGCTATACCTAGTAGCCCTGCTGAATTCATCAGCAACCAAGTGCAGTACTCTGGACAGATTCACGGTACCGGTGTTTTGCACTAAAATGCCACCCACCCCGCAAAAAAAACGCATTCATGGGATGACACTGACATGTAGGCTACCAAATAAACCGAGGCTTCGTTCATCATCGGTCACGTGGTTCTCTCTTTAAACCCACACGTGCCTCGAAGCGGGGCTTCATTTGGCACGCGCCCTTATACTAGATATACTATATACTATAGATATACTATATACTATAATTCAACAATGTCTCAAAAATAGTAAGTACATCACTTCTCGTGACTGAAGGTGACTGAACAGTACTGAAACGAGCGCTGTTGAAAACAAAAGCATTACTATCGTGTTTGATGAAAACGTTGTTACTATCACTGTTGTAACGTTTCAGAGGAAGTTGTTAATTAACTTAAGGTTTGATAGTAAAAGATCATAATAAATGAGAGATGAGGGTCTTTATGGTCGCTTTTTTGAGTGCCGAACTGACCCGGAAGTACATCGCCAAGAATGAAAGCATACGATTTGTCACTGTGAGTCTCAAGGATGAAATAGAAAAAACACAGAAACAAACAAAAAAAAAAAGCATTGTCTCAAAGACAGGACTGACAGTCAAAGTCCCTACATTCATTACATAGGTTTACAGGATTACTAATACAGTCCATCCTATATTACTTGTTTGGATATAGTTAATTGTTTACTGCACAGAATTGTCTCTCCCACTCATGATGAGCTAATAAAACACATCTGGTGTTATGTATCTAGTTGTACTTTGAAGATGTACCTTTTAATGATCTTTCTGTTGTAGCCATGAGTATGATTTCAATACACTCTTCAGCTAAAACTTACCATCTGAACTGCCAATGATAAAGTGCACTGATGTTGTCCCAAAATGACAAATGAGATAACTATAATCTGTAGGTATACATAGGGTATATCATTTCTTCTTCCTGTCAGCAGAGGTCATGCAAGCTCTGTCCTCTCACTTCTTTATCTCTTGCTGGTTCTACGCTATATAAACTGCCAAAGGATATTGAGAAGTTTTTTCTGTCTGTCTGTCGAGCTACACATGCTACTCCAGAGAGTGATCCTGACCCCTTCTGCTTTCTGGGCCTGCCTGACCCATCCCGGTGTCCTACTCCTGGCTGAAGTCATCGAATCACCATGAACAGTCTTGCACTTTAAA
>JAQMYM010010776.1:0-25016 GCA_030014255.1 Parauchenoglanis ngamensis | reverse complement strand
TGTCGGCCCTGTGGTGGACTGGCGACCTGCCCAGGGTGTACCCCGCCTCTCGCCCCAAGATGCTGGGATTGGCTCAAGCTTCCCTGCGACCCAGATGGATAAAGAGTTATAGATAACGGATGGATGGATGGTTTATGAAAGTATCCAGTTGAGTTAATCATTGGTAGTAAATCTTAAATCATTTTTCAGTAGCATCTTAACCACCACCTTTACAAGTCTAAAGTAATTTCAAAAACTTCTTGATACAGTCACAGTGTAATTCAAGACAAATTTATCAACAGAGCAACTTCCCGACTCTCTTCATTAGCTTTAAAGCAGTCCTGAAAGTCACCAACTTCATGCATAGGCACACAAAAACGTTCTGTAAGCGATTCAACACAAGAAGGAAGAGAATAATGACAGGCCACTGCACTACAAGGAGATTATAGCCTTTGGGCTGCACTGTTTCCGCTCTAGTTTCACTGATTTCAGCTGTACCATGTCTGCTGCCAAGTTGTTTGTTTGTCAAAATTTCAAAGCACTTGCATTATTACACATTCAACACAGGACATGTATGGGCCAGACAGGCACGTATGTAACCTCTAGAGACTGTTTCTGAAATATTAACATTTCAGATATCAATAATTAATATCAACAATTTCTGAAATATTAAAACCATCTGGCTCTGAGGTAACATTTTTTCTTCATTCTTATGCTTGATCAGAGCATTAACTTTTAGGATTACCTCTTGGATTGTGCATCATTTTGCACTTCCTCCACTTAGCTAATTGGATGAGTGCATGAAAGCAGGTGTTCCTAATTATGTGTCTTTCTCTCTCTCTCTCTCGCGCGCGCGCACACTCTTTCTCACTCTCTCTCTGTGTGTAATTTGTCTCGGAAGGTATCACAAAAAAACACACCTCGAAGCACACATTTAGGGCACACCTAGACATAATTAATGTGTTTCTGAGTTATAACAAAAAAGGTACCACAAATTGTCTCTTCTTTCAAAACCTCATGAATGTGTAACTTATAAAAGGACGTGCATTTGCTATATGTCTAGGCTTGCTCCAGAGCATCAATTAATATAAGTTGTAGTCTCCTATCTCCTATGTAGAAGTAAAAATTTTCCTCACTGTGACTGTGCCAGGTGCCTTCAATTAAAAAAAGTGGAGAAGTTCTGTCAAAATTGCACGATGGAGAACCCCAAAACCCGAGCAATTAAGGTAAGTAAAGTTTAAAGTATGCTAAAATATGACCTGAAGTGGATAATAAAAGGGGCTGTTAGAAACTAGTTAAAGGAAAGACTTTGTATGGATTATAGTATAAAGTAAAAAAACAAATTGTGTTCTTTTGTATTGTGTTCTAATTTTCTCTCCTCTGTGTAGGATAAAGAGAACAAGATCAGTCAATGTCCTGTGTCATTACATATCAGGAACTTTGAAAATGGTTCAAGTTATCAGGACACCCTTTACCATCAAGCTGTCAAGGTGTGTACTTTCATTAGTCATTAGATTTCAATCTCAAACTGTAAATTTTTATTATTCATAATGAAAACTTTGGGGGGGGAGATTGAGCATAAAAAGTGATTCTGCCTAACACCCCAGTTAGCTAGGGATTTTATTTCACTTTAGGGATTTTGCTGTATAAATGGCTGATTTTAAACTATTATGCAACTTAAACCATATAACTTATCAGGCATTCTTGATATACAAACATGAAAGATAAACTGACTGTGATATCAGCAAAGGTGTTAATGGACAAAAAGTGTGAAGCATAGCATGTAAGTGAAGACGCACATCATACACAAATAATTTGATGTGGTTAAAAAAAAAGAGCTAGTGAGCTAAGTAAGGAGACAGGGCTGATGGTTTCAGACTGGTGAGGTGGAGTGCTGGAAAACCCTGTGACTGTGAGGAACAGGTAGAGATATTTGTTTCGTTTATAATATTTGGAAAAAATGTTGGCTAATATACTGCCTGTTTTGGTTTTTCAGAGTCAGCTCTGCAAATCTAAAGTGTGTGAGGGCTCCATAATGAAACCACAGACTTTAATGCGGTCTCTGCCCATTTTCCCAATTTCCTCCAGTGAGCTCCTCACACAGGCTATCGACTTCATCAACCAGTACTACAAGTCCTTTAAAACGTAGGTGTACTTCAATGACACTTGTGCTGCATGTAGTTTAAATGAATTAAACTAGGGCATGTTGTTGATCCATGAGTATATGTTTTACACAGTTCTAAAATAGATGAGCATCTGGCCCGTGTTAAAGAGGTGACCCGTGAGATTAATGCAACCGGATCGTATCAGCTCACCACAGAGGAGCTCACATTTGGAGCCAAACAGGCTTGGAGGAATGCACCTAGGTGCATTGGCAGGATTCAGTGGTCCAATTTACAGGTTAAAAATTTTATCTTGCACCTTTTATATAAACTGTGCATAATTATGTATCAAGTGAAATGTGAGGGTAAAGGTCCAGTGAAAAGTGGACCCCCCCTCCCCCCCAATTAACTATTGAACAATAAACCAGTTTATTAGTTTTTAAAACTTTTTTGCAACTACAAATTTAATGAACTATTCCTCTAAACTATGTCACTTTCAATGTTTTCATTTGAATCACCCTCATGAGACTTTTTTTATCCACAGGTGTTTGATGCACGTAAATGCAGCACCACTAATGAAATGTTCCAGTTCTTATGTTCTCACCTTAAATTTGCTACAAATGGAGGCAATTTAAGGTATGCGTATTTTTATAGTTGTACCTTTTTAAATAAATCACTTGAAGTGTGCTGTTAGAGGGAATTGGTCAATGTTGATTATTTTCCTATTACAGCAGGCCACAGTTTTATTTGTCTTATACCATCAGAATTTTTATTTATTAAAGTATGGCGTGTAGTACTTTTTATCCAATTATGGAGGCAATTTAAGGTACACTCAGTGTATGGTATTTATTATTTTTGATAAGTTATCAGTCATTTTAAGAATCGTGAAATACTGTAGTTTGGCTAAAGTTATGTGATTAATAAACAAACATACAAGTTTTGTTTTGTTCATTTATTTTACAGGTCAGCAATCACTGTGTTCCCTCAAAGAACTGATGGCCAGCATGATTTCCGGGTTTGGAACAGTCAACTCGTAAAATATGCAGGCTATTGGATAACAGATGGCAGTGTTATAGGGGACCCTGCTAATGTGGAATTCACAGAGGTATGAACAATATTAGGAGCAGGTTGAACACCGTGCTCTCCCATGTTGATAATCTGTAATACTACTTACAGCTGCATGTACTGGTTCATGAATGAATCAGTTGCATCTTTGTTGCCCTTATAAGTGTGTACTTAGAAATGCTGTCCCAGACGCATTTTTTAGGTCCCAAGAAGAGGTATTGTCCTTGAAAAAGAGGATGTATGGTCACCCTAAGTAATGCTCTGTCAGGAACTGGCTCTGGCATTCCATCAGGCAGGAGGTGCAGATGTACAACTCTAAAGACAGGGAGAGAATTGTTTGTAATGTATGTTCTCTTATCATACAGTAGTTTAATTTTTATGGTGTACATTGTGTTCAATGTGCAAGAGGCGACTGGCAGGCCCAGCTAAAGGTGCATAACTAAAAGGGAAAGCCGGAAGTTAGCCACCCAATTTTGTGCCCAAGAGAATAACAATTTAACAAAATTCCTGTATGTGGGAAAAAAATTGGTTTTCAGCCTAGACTTGAAGATTGTAAATGAGGCTGCACCTGATTCCAGTTAGAAGGGTATTCCATAGCTGGAGGGTGTTGTAGTAAAAAAAATTATTCTGTCCCACAGGGTGATTTTATACTAGGCAATACACTGTATGAAATATCTGATCTGTCTTACAATAGATTTGTATCCAACTTGGATGGACACCAACGTATGGGCCTTTTGATGTGCTGCCACTGGTATTGCAGGCCAATGGGGAAGATCCTGATGTATTTGAAATCCCCCCAGAGTTGATCCTGGAGGTTGAAATCGAGCATCCAAAGTAAGCCATGTTCATAGACTTGTGAATTCCAAGCATTTGAGTTTTGGTTATGCCTGCTTTGGTGATATGTCCACTATTAATGAAATATGCAAATGTTAATGCTATACCAAGTCAAGTAGGCTTTGTCCTTCCTCGTATCAAATACTGATATTATGTTAGAACAAAACATGCTACAATTAACATGAGTCAACAAAACACATCAGAGGTTGAGCAGCGTGTACAGGAGAGAGCTCTGGAACCTCCAAGGGCTGTGTACAGTGTTCAGAATGGTGGGGCAGGATGGTCTATAATGGATCCCTACTTTCTGTGGCCTGTTGCTCAGGAAGACTTGAATCCAGTTCCCCATTAGTCTGAGAGAGTGGAGCTTGTGGCCCAGTGTCTGGTTTATGATGGTGTTGAATGCTAAGCTGAGGTTGATGAGCAGGATTCCAACAAGACTCCTTGTTTTCTATGTGGCATAAGGCCAGGTAGACCCCCCCACTCACAGGGTAGTTTTTGTTTTTCACACCATTCTGTGTAAACTCTAAAGACGTGTGAAATTTCCAGAAGATCAACAGTCTGAAATTCTCAAACCAACCCTTCTGCTACCAGCATCCATGCCATGATCAAAGTCACAGAAATCACACTTTTTCTTAATTTTGATGTTTGCTTTGAGCATTATCTTAAGTTCTTGACCTACATCTGCAAGATTTTTTTTTTTTGCATTGTGCTGCTTCGACATGATTGGCAGATTTGGATAGCTGCATGAATGTGCAGGTGTACAGGTATTCATAATGAGGAGAATGTAGCATCAGTGGTGGACCAATTAGGTCAATAATGTTTACTGGTGCAGGTCCAAGGTTGCTGGGACGCAGGCCTAAATATTGGCCATGGCTAGACGCTCCAAGCTCTTAATGATGACTGGAGTGAGTGTGATAAGGCAGTAGTCATTTAAGCACATGCCTGGTGACATTTTAGGCACATTGATGACGGGTAGGTTGGGACAGCAGCCGATGCCAGGGATATGTTAAAAATGACTGACCGTTAGTTGGTGGGTGTACAATCCTCCAGTACATGAGCAGAAATGTTTTTAAGGCCAGTAGCTCGAAGTAGGTTTACGCTCAACATGGTTTCTCATATTCACTGCCATCACTGTCAGCACCTGGTCAACAGAGGGAGCTGTGATCCTTACCGCAGTCTGTATTGCAGGCTACAAACCAGCCATTGAAGTGTTTGCATCAATGGTATGGGCAGGGTCTTCCTTTCTCTTGTAATCAGTGATTGTCTAAATACCCTGCTACATGTGCCATGGGGCCATTGTCTGTAGAAATTTTTTACTTTGTAGTGCTTATGCCAGCTCGCTCACTAATAGAGGAAATGTATGTGTGATAGCTCATAGTCTGAAAAGTGTAGTGATCATCCAGAACTGAATCTAACTCCCAAACAGCATGTTATGATCCGAACAGGCCACAGTGTGGGTGCACGTGGTCATCTTGTATGAGCATGTATTATTCATACCAGCCATTCTTCCATTTGTTTTTGTTCAGGTATGAGTGGTTCAAAGATCTCAACCTCAAATGGTACGCAGTGCCAGCGGTGTCCAACATGTTGCTGGAGATTGGTGGTCTCGAATTCACAGCATGCCCCTTTAGCGGCTGGTACATGGGCACTGAGATTGGTGTGAGGGACTTTTGTGATATTCAGCGCTACAACATCCTTGAGGTAAAACTGTATGACATTAGTGTGGGATAGTAAAATGTCTGAATAGTTATTTAAAACTATATTTCTGTTTCTGATCTACAGCGGGTTGGACGTTGTATGGGGTCGGATACACACAAGTTGTCATCACTGTGGAAAGATGAGGCTCTAGTTGCTGTCAATGTTGCTGTGGTTCATAGTTTTCAGGTACAAAGTCCTTATTTTTGTTAACAAATGTTTAATACATATAATTGGGCTATTCTAGTAAACAGGATTAAACGGAGGCATACTTTCTCACCACTGTCATTCCTAGCAACACGAGCAAATGCTGGGCATCTGTGAGCTCATATGAATGCAAAAGTGGACAAAAGAAAAGAAAGTCATCTGCTTATTGAGAATAAAAAGCCTAAACTGCCGGTTCCTCTGGTCTTGGAGTAGCCCCTGTCCAACACCTGATTTACTAATAAACTTAACAGCCCTTCCTGAGTTGAAGTGATGTTAGAGGAGGGAATACATTAAAGGGTTGGAAACTGGCCTAAATTATTGTTTAGTAGTTTGGTATAAATTTTTGCAAAAAGGATAGGTATTGTTTATCTAAATCATACCAAGATTATTTGTTGGATTGCTGAGTTTATGCTCCAGTAGAGATCATGTGAAACAACTAGAAAACCTTGGTCTTCATCAAAGGAGCAGTGGTTCTAGAGGGTCCCTCTGATTCTCAAGCTCCTCACCCTATCATGAAGAGTAAATCCAGCAACTCTCCTGAGGAACCTCATTTTCACTGCCTGTGTTCACAACCTAATTCTTTCAGTCACTACTCTCTAGCCCTGAACA
Source organism: Parauchenoglanis ngamensis (assembly GCA_030014255.1). NCBI lineage: Eukaryota > Metazoa > Chordata > Actinopteri > Siluriformes > Auchenoglanididae > Parauchenoglanis > Parauchenoglanis ngamensis. Next base: position 18,525 of record JAQMYM010010776.1, on the reverse strand, counting down.
ATCCGATCTTTTACTTATCTTTCTATCCATCTATCCTATCTTTAGCAAACAGCAATGTCAAGTTCCTGCTTCACCAGCGCAGCTTGTTAGTGACTGCAACAGTACTGCTGTTAATTCAATCCATTTGCCAGTCTAATTCTATTTTTCCAACACTTCTGAGTAATATCCGTAAGGTATTTCTCTGCCAGGGCAAGTCTTTCCCCTCACTGCTTTAAATGGGTAAAAACCCACTAACACCAAGAAATGGTGACCCAGATTTAGTGTCAAGGTACATAATCATAGGCATTCTAGCTTCTTATCCTAGGCTGACCTATAAAATGGAAGGTGCTCCTAAAAATTAAAAGGAAAAATAAATTCTGCCATCCCAGTTTGCAAGTCCAAAGGCACCATCTCTGATCACCAAGCAACATTGGATGCTAACCACACAACTCCAACCTTTTCCAGTGCCTTCAAAATATTCAGCCTCTCCAAACTTCTCCTGTGTATGAGCTTTTGGCTTGGTAGCTGCATTTTCTGCAGCCTTTCTGATTCTGCTATAACTCAGTTAAATCAGGAGAGCCATCTGTGAGCAATACTCAAATGGCATTCTTCAACTTGATGCCTTCCCTTAACACTGGTGTCCATCAGCATGTCCTAGGATTACTGCTATGTGAGACTCCAACAGACTTCCAGCCACAGCTTTTTGTAGCTGTTTCTATGATCCAGAACCCAAAAAGGCTGGGTATAGGAGGTGGTTTTGGCTGATGCCCTGTGCAGCTCTGCTAAATTCTTTGACCATTTCTGTCTAAAACACATGAAATCAACTCTGGTGGTCAAGTACACATGAGCAGCCATGTAATTGAACAAAATGTTTGGTATTGACAATCTGTGACTTGCACTAGAATCTAATAACATTTCAGTACTATGGTACAAATCTGGGTAGTTGAATTTTTAGTAGTTGGTAACTGAAAGAAGGCTGTTCTTGTTCTTCCTGAGCTTCAAAGTCATGAACAATCTTTTTGCTCACTGGAAAATACCCAACTATAAGGCCCTCATCCTGGGACTGGTGGGTATCACCACAACGACCTGAAATTTTTCCTGTGGTAACCCTGAAGTAGGAGGGAAAACCACTCATTCAATAAGTTTTATTAGGTGGTTTGCCAGCAAGATCATTCCACATAGCAGTTTTGTTCTTCGCTTGAACAGGTTCATCAGCAAACCCCCCAATGGTTGGCTCCAGTGCTGTGTCCATTAACTCTAATCTGAGCAGCATACACTTTACCTTTTTATACTATCTTTTATTGTGATCTTAAGGATCACTTTTTTTTGCATGGCCATAATGTGTGCATTAATCTGGCAGTATATTGGAAATGTAAACTTTTCCACAAAAGCCACTTTTCCAATCCTTTATACCCCCCCCCACCCCCAAAAGGAAAGTGTGTCCTTTAAAATGCAGTCTTTTTGGCACATCAAAAACTAACCTTCTTTGATGCATCTAAAAATCTGAATAAACTTAGTAGGCCTAAACACAAAAGCACAATTCAAAATTAGTTGTGATAATCCCACATGCTAATGAGCTGGGGGGGGGGGGGGGGGGCTGTTTTATTTGGTTCCTGGTGTAGTGTTGTGCATTACACACTGGAGGCACTGCAAGAGTTTTGCACTTTACTTGACATTTTCATGGACCTACTGTTGGGCTTCTGGAGACCCTGAAATCTCTGTGCCCTGAGCAATTGCCTGCCTTGCTTGTCCTACAGCTATATCTCTGCATAAAACTGATAAAAAGAATATGCTGTAGCCACAGACATTAGTGGTCATTGATTCATTGTGAATTTGGCTATACACTATATGGTCAAAATGATTATGGCCTGACCATGACCCCCATATGTGGACCTTCCCCAAAATTGTGGCACGAAGTTAGAGGCCCATGATTGTATGGAATGCCTTTGAATGCTATAGAATTACAATTTTCACTCATAGGAACTTGGGACTAGTCCAACCCTGTTCTAGCATGACCTTGCTCCTGTGCACAAAGCAAGGTCCATAAAGACATGGTTTACCAATAATGATTTGGAAGTACACAAGTGGCCTGCGCAGAGCACTGACTTTATCCCCACTGAACATTTTTGGGATGAAATGGAACACCAAGTCAAGCCTTCTTCCTGACTTCAGTGCCCAACTTCCCTAATGCTCTTTTGGCTGAATGGGTACAATATATAAACATTGTAATTAACAGATGAATGTTTATTTTTATATGTAGGAGGTTTTTAATTGTGTAATTGCCTTGTAATTCAGAAAAATAAGGTGACCATCACAGACCATCACTCTGCTGCGGAGTCTTTCATGAAGCACATGGAGACTGAATTTCGTGTGCGAGGTGGCTGTCCTGCCGACTGGGTTTGGCTGGTGCCACCCATGTCTGGTTCTCTGACCTCTGTGTTCCACCAGGAGATGATCAGCTATATTCTCTCCCCCTTCTTTTACTACCAGGTAGCATGCACTTTGCGCCTCTTACCAGACCAGGAAATAAATTAAAAATGTCTTTGCTTTTTTGCTTAATGAGTAACAAATTTTAATATTTTTACATTATGGCTCAATAAAAGTTTCATGTCTAGAGTTGCACCCTAGTTTGAGAAGGGAAAACTGGTCGATTGAGGTGTTTTCCTTGTTCTAACTGGCTTTTGCTGTTTCAAGCCTGATCCCTGGTTAACGCATGTCTGGAAAAATGAGACAAAAGAACTAAGGAGACAAAAAAGAATGAGTTTTAAAGTGCTAACAAAGTAAGACATTACAGTTCTCTACCTCTTGACTGTGTGCTAATTGTATGCTATCTTTACCTAATGCTAATGCATCAGTGCTTCTTGTACATCACATTTTGTTTTATATGGAATGTTGGGGAAATTAGATGCTAACAAAGTGAATTAATTCTGATTATCCAGGGCAGTGTTCTTTTCTCAAACACTTATGAAATCAACTTTGGCGAAGAGAGTGCCTTGCACAATTATCTTTGCTACTGAGACTGGCAAATCTCAGACCTTTGCCAAGAAGCTCAATTCAATGCTCAGTGGTGCTTTTAACACCAGAGTAAGAAAACCATCTTCTCTTATTCATCTAAAGATGCCATTGACCAGTTTATTTTTAGTTATGTAATTTAATGCTAAAATGTTTGTTAGCTAATCTGTTAGATTCAACTGAATAATTCTCTGATATAGCTACTTTGCATGGAGGACTATAATTGTGAAGATCTTGAGAAGGAGGCTCTCATGATGGTGGTAACCAGCACATTTGGCAATGGAGATGCTCCAGGTAGTGGAGAGGTATGTGATGTATTCAACACTTGTCACACTGATTTGTGATTGTTTCTCCAAGGCAAAGGGTGGTGATACAATCCGCAAAATGTAAAATAGCATTAATTTAACATTCATTGTTTCCTTCTTAGAGTTTCATGAAACGGCTTACAAATGTAAAGAAGCTGCAAAACATCAGGTTAGTGTTAAGTACATGTGACAACGGTTCAGTATAACAGCCAGCAACTGCTGACTTGTTTATGAAAAGGAAAACTGACTGTCTTTAATCACACAGGTACTGTGTTTTTGGCCTTGGCTCTAGCATGTACCCACAGTTTTGTGCTTTTGCCCATGCTGTGGATGATAAGCTTGCAGAGTTGGGAGCAAAACGTGTGACTTCCATAGGAAAGGGAGATGAGTTAAATGGGCAGGAAGAGGCCTTCTGCATCTGGGCCTGCACTGCATTCAAGGTTAGTGGTGCAGCATCTCTTTAATTAAAACAAACCATAATGATTCAACAGCAATTGTATTTGATTCTCCAAGATTGTTCTTCACATGCCTGCCACCTGACTGTCATTGCATCTGAACCCCACTTTCATCTTGCTGGTAGTGAGCCCAAAAAATGACTTCAAGTCATCATTTTCAGCTGAACCTGACTGGGTTAAGGTGGCCTGGTGCTGACCTTAAATATTGTGTAGGTCCCCCTTATGCCACTAAAATGGCTCTGACTGAGACGGAGACATGGACGCCACAAGACCTTGGAAGGTGTGCTGTGATGTTTGTCCAGCATATCCCAGAGAAGCTTGATACAATTGAGATCTAGGGAATTTGCAGGCCAAGTCCAATCCTTGAACATGACCGAGATCAAACCATTTCTGAACAATTTTTGCGGCTTGGCAGGGTGCCTTATCCTGCTGAAAGGGGCCACTACCATTAGGGAATACTGTCATCATGAAGGAGTGTACTTGGACTGAAACAATGTTTGGGTAGGTTGCATGTGTAAGAATAACATCCATGAATGCCAGGACCCAGATTTTCTCAGCAGAACATTGCCCAGAGCATCACGCGGTCTCCACCAGCTTGTCTTCTCATAGTGCATCCTGGTGCTATCTCTTCCCCAGGTGATTCACATGCATCCAGCTGTCTACATGATATAAAAGAAAATGTGATTCATCAGACCAGGCCACTTTCTTCCATTGCTCCATGGTCCAGTTCTGATGCTCATGTGCCCATTGTAGGTGCTTTCAGCAGTGGACAGGGGTCAGCATGGACACTCTGACCAGTCTGCAGCTATGCAGCCCCATACACCACAATCTAGGATGCACTGTTCTGACACCTTTCTATCATAGTTGGCATTAACTTTTTCAGCAATTTGTGCTACAGTAGCAATAGTAGTAGTAGTCCATTCAACACATGGACTTTGAGAACTGACTGTTTACTTTCTATCTAATGTATCTCACCCCTTGACAGGTACCACTGTAATGAACTAAGCAATGTTCTTTACCTCCCCTCTCAGTGGTTTTAATATTATGGCTGATTGGTGTAAGCTCTGGGTGACTCAGCTCACCAAAGTAGGTTCTCCAAAGTACTCGGTCCCCTTCACCATGACAAGGTCTAGAGGAACAATGAAGATTTCTTCCCAGGCCATGGAATAGTGGATGAGCTCTATACTCTTTCACAGCATTAAGAGGACATTGGAGTATATTAGTCCAGTGGATTTGGAGAAGGCCTAAGATCATAAGCCTTTAAGATTTGTTGTGGGAGGTACTGCAGAAGTGTAGCATATCTGGGTCTCTACTTTTGTGTGATCAGACTTCTGTATGCACATATTCTTGGTGTTGATTCAAAAATGTTTACAGCAGCTAACCGATTCTACCAAGGTTGTTTGTCTCGATTCCTGTCTGTGGTTCTCATAGACAGGATATTGTAGTGCAATCAAGGTTGGAAGTGTGAGGAAGCTAGAGGTAATGCATCATGTATAGGAGTTTAAGTATATTTGGATCTAATTAAAGGGGTAATTAAAGCAGGAACCCAGTTTTCAGATTTCTTTTTTATTTAAGAGTTTACTGTTAAATCTACATTCCTATCCTCACCTATGTTTACAATCTGTGGACAGTGGAAATTGGGTTCCTCCTCAGACTTGCTGGACTTACCCTCCATGATTGGGTGAGGAGCTTGGCAAGCCTGGAGTGGAACATCATTATAGTGCCACCACTCCCTAGAATTGAGAGGAGCCAGTTGCGGTAGATTGGGCAACTTACAAGGATGTCTGATGGCTTGTGGGCAGAGATTTGGAAGTTTGGGCTGATACTCAGCCTGTTGTCATGGTGTTTAACAGGAAAAGCTGAATGAATGAAATAAAAGCACTTGCATTTGAATTTTTAAAAAATATTTCTTCCTGAAGGCTGCTTGTGAGGAGTTTGACATGGAGGATCAGGTGCCAGTGATTGAATGTGTAACAGATAGTTGGGACCCTCTGAGACACAGAGTGCGACCTGACAGCAGCATCTTGGATCACATCTCTGGTACCTTGTATAACTTAACATGTTTAACATTTTACATTTTGGATTTATACCAAACATTAAGATGCTTAACAGCCTACATATTTTTTTTTGCCATTACAGCTCTTTCAGCTCTCCATTCTAAAATTGTGTTTCCCATGAAGTTGAAGGGGAGAGAGAATCTCCAGAGTGCTGAGTCCAGGTTTGTTTTTAATCTGATTATATTTGACACTACTGACCTATGAAATGTTTTTCTTCCCTTAAAATGCTGTGTTTTCTGTACTTGATCTTGTTTTTTTTGTCCATTCTTTTCAGACACTCTACTTTATTAATAGAACTTCAGGTGAATGATAAAGAGGTCTTGAATTATGCTCCAGGTGACCATGTCGGTGTCTTTCCAGGGAATCCACCTGAGCTGGTGATGGGCATTCTTAGGCACCTCACTAATGTTCCTCCCACCAATCAGATTGTCCAACTTGAATACCTTCCTGAGTCCTGCACTGGTAACAGTCCTAAGTCCCAGCAGATACTTAAGAAATAATACACAGCCAGTAGGTAATTTAAAAAAAAAGATTTTGTCTGCCCTGTCAGGGTTTATTTTGCAATACTTACTGCCAGACAACATGTGTACAAAAGTTAAATAAAAAAAATTTATATTTTGACAATTAGTTTTTTTCAATCTCCAAATAGTAACACTTCACAGCAACATGAGCACTAATGGACACCTCTTTCATCATTTCTCCTTTTTTATTTTATTTTATTTTAACAATTGTGTGTTATAAAAGCTAAGGTTAATATGCTATTTATGGTAAAGTCTGACAAAGTGATCACTGCATGTAAGATTGATATTATGCTATGTTCCATAACAGTATCTATTGGTTCTTGTTACTCAGAATGGAGTCTATCATTCAGCTGTATGATAATCAGGGATATTTTTCTGTGGTTGTACAGCAGTTGACGGATGGAAGACAGATTTGCGTATCCCAGCTTGCTCTCTAACCCATGCGCTTACCTACTTCCTGGATATCACGACACCACCTTCCCAAGGTTTCCTGCGCAAACTATCACGATTGACTAAGGAGGACCGTGACCATCAGCGCCTGCTAGAACTGGCACTGGTATGCTATGTCAATATTTAATTTCTAAGAAGGTATAGAGGAACTCATGAAAAAGTAAATGATGTAACTTTTGGTATTTTTCTGCAGGAATTCAAGTATTATTCAGAATGGAAAGCATTTAGTAGGCCCAACTTTCTTGAGGTTCTGGAGGAGTTTCCTTCCCTGGAGCTCTCTGCAGCCTTCTTCCTCAGCCAGATACCCTTGCTGAAGCCCCGCCTCTACTCAGTTAGCTCCTCCCCTGATCTCTACCCTCATGAGCTTCACCTCACTGTATCTGTAGTTAACTACCACACCCAAGGTATAAACTGTAATGGTACTGCTAAAAGTTTTAATCAATGTGTTAACGTTATGCTGTGAATAATGTATTATATTATAAATGGCTTTGTTCTAATCAGATGGAAAGGGTCCTCTTCATCATGGTGTCTGCAGCACATGGTTAAACAACCTTCATGTAGGACAGACAGTTCCTTGCTTTATTCATAGGTACTTAATGAACTGCTGTGACCTTTTTTGCTGTCAATTCACACATTCTGATGGCTTGCTGATATACTTTAGTTATCTGATGGTTATCATTTCAGATCTGATGGGTTTCATCTTCCTCCAGATCCCACCACCCCGACTATCCTAATTGGAGCAGGCAGTGGCATCGCTCCCTTCCGCAGCTTCTGGCAACACCGCTTCCATGAAATGAAAAATAAAGGTTCTCTCAGATCCACACCTGTACCATCTGAAATATCTTTCGTATAGTGTCTAAAGCAAAGTGTCTTATTGCAGATCTGGAAATGAGTCCAATGATGCTGGTGTTTGGATGTCGTGGTGCAGACGTGGATCATCTCTATAAAGAGGAGACATTTGACATGAAAGAAAAGTGCATTCTCAAGAGCATCAGTCCTGCATACTCTAATCAGCCTGGTTACTCCAAGGTATGGATCACACTCAACATTTCACTTCCTTAAAGTGACTTTTCAAGCTTCATATATAAAGACCTTTAACCTCAAGCTTCATACTAAAAGAACAGACTTAGATCATTATGCAGGTATTCAGTTTGTTAATATTGGGAAACTCATTTTACTGTCTGGTAAAATGTGATTGAATAATTTGGAATGATGTAAGATATTCATTCTTCAGTAAGGAAATTGTCCTATTCAGGTTTAGTGTGGATCCAGGTACTATTCTTGTACACAACATTTGTACATAACTACTGGAAGTATTGCAAATCCACCTACTGACTTGCTTTTTAGGAGGTGGGAGTAATCATAGGAAAACTGCACATGTAGGGAATCTCCACACAGACAGTAGCCTAAGTTCAGGATTGAACCAGGGACCTTGAAGATAATGCTACGCTAATGTCTTTTCATCAACTCCAGTAAGTAGTAGTAGTTTGAGTGCTGTAACTCAGTGTTCCAGAATTTTGCCATTCAGCTAGACAGGTTCACAGAAATGCAGCTCTATGTGGTGGCTCATGGTGGCTTGTGTGTTTACATCAATATGGAATGGTGCAAGAACTCTGCTAGTCCTCGCTGGTGGAGTTTTTGGCTGTTGGATGCAGACCATTTAATTTACCACAGGATTTCACCACCGTGCTCATTGTTGGAGTGTATGTTCCACCCAGCACTAATGCTAAAGCGGTGCTCCGTGAGCTGTACAGGGCTATTGGCAAACTGCACAGTGCACACCCCAATGGACTGTTTATTGTTGCTGGAGATTTCAACCAAGTAAATCTTAAGTCAGTGTTCCTGAAATTCCATCAGCATGTGGACTTTTCAATGAGAGGGGCACACACGCTGGATAGTGTTTACACAAACATTCCCAGCACGTACTGGGCAGAGCTCTGTCCCTGCCTTGGCTACTCGGGCCACATCTGTTATGCTAATCCCAGCATACAGACCACTTGTCAGATGCTCAAAACCGGTTCTGAAGCAGACGAGAATCTGGCCATCAGGAAAAATCTCTGCTCTTTGGGACTGTTGAGCACACTGACTGGTATATGTTCCAGGAGAATGCCACCGATGGCAACAGCACCAAATTGGAGGACAAGTCATCAGTGACCAGCTACATAAGCAAGTGCATAGATGTCAATGTCTCCATGGCCATCACTACATGGTCCAACCAGAAGCTGTTGACCACAGAGGTGCATAAGCTGCTGAGGACCAGGGACACCATCTACAGAGCGGGTGACGAGGCAGCCCTAACAGCAAGGGCCAAACTGTCTTGGGCCATGAAAGCAGTGACGCATGCAAATGGCCAGAAAATCCACAGCCACTTCCAGGACAGTGGCATATGTGGCAGTGTGTCCAGGCCATTACAGAATACAGGACAACACTACTTGCCTGTGATCATGATGCCTCCCAACCACATGCATTAGCAACTTTGGCACACTGTTTGATGCACAGAATGAAGTCCCAGCAAGGAAAACCACACCTTCTCACAAAGACCTTGTCCTCCATCTGACCACGGCTGATGTGAGAAACTCTTTGCAGAGTTAACCCACGGGGGGCTGCTGGACCAGATAACATCCGTGGGAGAGAGCTCAGAGACCAGCTGGCAGATGGTCTCACAGACATCATCTCTCTAAGCACTGCTGTCTTTCCAATGCACTTCAAAACCAGCACCATCCTTCCTGTGCCAAAGAAGTCTTCAATGTCTTACCTCAGTGACCATCATCCAGTTGTGCACTCACCCATAGTCATGAAGTGCTTTGAGAGGCTCATGAGGCACATCAAGACCCTGCTGTCCCCTTCACTGGACCCCCTGCAGTTCGCCTGTCCTGCCAATCGGTCGACAGATGATGCCACCACCCTACATCTGGCCCTCACCCACCTGGACAATAAGAACATTTTATGGAAGACCATGGTTCATGATTTCAGTTCAGCATTCAACACAATCACTCCTCAGCACCTGATTTGAAAGCTGAGTCTGCTGGATCTGAGCACCTCTCTGCAACTGGATCCTGGATTTCTGACTAGATCTCAGTCAGTCTGGATTGGGAACAGTTTCTTGAGCACCACCACACTGAGCACTGGGGCCCCCCAGGTCTGTGTGCTCAGTCCACTACTGTTCACTTTGCTGTGCAGCAATGCAGAGCTCAAATCGCATGAAGCGTGCTGATGACATGACCGTGGTGGCTCACATCAGCAAGAATGAGGAGTCAGCATACGGAGAGGAGGTGCAGCAGCTAATGGACTGATGCAAAGTCAACAACCTGTCTGAACATGGACAAAATGAGAGATGGTTGACTTCAGGAGACCAAGGAGTTGTCTCAACTCGACATTGACGGAACCTCTGTGGAGATCAAGGGCACCAAATTCCTTGACGTTTACTTGGCGGAGAACAAGCCTGAGAATGCCACCTTCTACAGAGGGACTGTCGAGAGCATTCTGCATTGCTATCTGGTATGGAAACTGCACTGTATCAGATTGTATGACCTTACAGCAGATGATGAGAACAGCTGAGATCATTGGGGTCTGTCTTCCCTCCATCAGAGACATTTATCACAACACAAACCCACACAAACTCTTTACTCTCCTGCCATTTGGCAAGAGGTACCAAAGCAATGGGCCTTCATTGCCAGACTGTGCAACCTCTTATTTCCCCAAGCCACCAGACTCCATAACATTCAGGGATTGACCTGATTCTTACAAACTCGAGGGATCACATTCCACTATCTCTGAAGTTTTTGCACATGCGTGTTTTCGGTCATGCTGTCTGTCATTTATTGCATTCAATTGCTCATAAGGGGGAAAATGTGATGGATAGATAATTTGGCTGTTAACAAATGTACAACCGGTTTTCTATAATATCCATTTCCAAGATCACACATTTGAGATTTGATGCAATATGCCTAATCCTTCCCCCTGCTTACCTAGATGCATGTTCAAGATGTCCTAAAGAAGCAGCTTGGTGAAGAGGTTTGGGAGGTCTTGGACCAAAGATCTGGTCATGTATATGTGTGTGGAAGCATGAACATGGCCCGGGATGTCTCGCATGCTATACAGGAGATCCTGATTGGCCAGCTGGGTATAACGCTCTTGCAGGCTGGAGAATATCTGGAACAACTAAAGGTGACGGGCCTATTATTTTCTTAATGTGGTTCTTAAAGATATCCTTATGTCAACATACTACCCAAAGTAAAATAATTTGCCTGTAAATGTAATTATGGTTTTGTTGTTTCTATAGGCTGAAAACCGATACCATGAGGACATCTTTGGAGCCTAGTTCAGCCTGTCTGTGAAAGAATTGAAAATCCAGGGAAGAGTCGCAGTTTACAGGTCCTCATACCTCCAAATTTCCCCAGTAACGGGGCATAAACATTAACCTGACTGGCAGTGATTGATCATGCCAAAATTGATTTACGAAAGCAAAATTTATGTAGTTCAGTTAGCAGTTATTAAATCATTTACTTACTCACGAACATGTTTACTTCCATACTGCCCAACAATAAAATTTTGCTTTTGTAAATGCATATGTTCACTTTTACTTTAATTCATTTGACGCTTTCTCTACTTTTAATACTGATGGTGGTGGCATATCTGTAACCCAGTTATACTGAGGCCTCATCCTGTTTCTAGACTTTTTAATGATTTTTATATTTTCTGCGCCTTTCATACTCTCGCGTATCCTTATAAAATTGGTTGATCATTATAAAGTTATATATAGCATTATAGTATATGGTATGTTTAAAAGTCACATTTCTTACTAGTATTAGGTGGTTGGGGGGGGGGTCATTCTAAACACATTTTTGCTTAAATTATTAGTTAAAAATGGTATGATGGTTGTAGGAAAAATTTGTTACAAAATGGTGTTATACTGCATGTGCATATTTATGCAAATGTATAAAATGTGTTTACCATTAAATTCATTTTATAAACTTGTGTATGCTATATTTCCACACTTTGGAACACTACCTGGGTGCAGTTAACATGAGTGTCTTTGGTGTTGAATATATTTAATAAATTAAGATGCCCCTTATTATAATACAGGCTGTAAAAGCACTTTATGCTTTTACAACCTGTATTATAATAAGAGGCATCTTTGCTAGATGGTCAACTATGATAGAAATTTGTATGCATTAAAATCACAGCTAGCTGTTGAACCTAGCAAGCTACAGAAAGCCCAACAGCATCTGGCCAAGTTAGCTAGCATCTATATATATACACACACAGTATGCTATTGATCAAGATGGTGTTCCCTTTGGCGTACTTCACATGGTTATTTAAATATTTCTTCAAAAATACACAGGAGTAGTTTTTTGATAGTTTGAAATTACATGACTGTATGATGTATGTATGTAATAATAGAAAGTGGCTATATTGTACCTACAGTGGGGTCTAAAAGTCAGAGACCACACTGAAAATCTAGATTTCTTTTTTCAATTAAATACAAAATAAAAAGGTTTTAAAACAAAGTGAATGTTCAATATGTTAAATATTTAAGATTCTACACCATTTATAGATCCCTATTTAAATTCAAATGAATTAATTTATTTGTATAGCGCTTTTAACAATATACATTGTTACAAAGCTGCTTTACAGAAATGTATAAATACTGGATATAAATTGTAAATTCACAAATTTATCTTTAATGATTAAGCCACAGGTGATGGCGTCAAGGAAAAACTCCCTGCGACAACATGAAGTAACTTTGAGTGGAAAAAGGGAAGGGAACCCATCCTCATCTGGGTGACACCGGATTGTGTGACTATAAATCATTTCCCTTCTATAACTGTGTTTTATATAGTCAAAAAGTGTTCTTGTGGAACCAGGCACTTCATTTTAATTTTAACATGATCTATATTGTTGATATCAACTGTTCACTTATTGAGATTTGAGTGCAAAACTGTTTGTGGTAATTGCAGTCCTAAAGCTATCGTAGCAACTGCAGGCCTGAGCCATTGTAGCAAAACTGTGTGTTTCAATTGCAGTCCAAAGCCATCTTCATGTTTTCTAAGTGATTCCTTCCACAGTAATCTCATGTACCCTTAAGATGTCCATATGGGGCCATACTCAAAGAACGAGAGTGGTTTCCAAGTGATAACTCAAACCAGAAGTAGGGCATCAGGATGGATGGCCTGGAGATCAGAAGGGGTCAGGATCACTGGTATCTCCGGCGTAGCAATTGTAGTTGGATGGAGAAAGAAAAGAAAAACGGTATACATTGCATGCTGAGTGTAAGCAGGGACTCTGGCAAGACTACCTATAAAAGCATAACTAAATGGGAGAACCAAAGGGTAACGCAGACATGAGGGTGCCCTGGGATATCCAAACGTTCCAGTTTACCAAAACACTCATGTGTGTAAATGCTCCAGAGCTGCAGCTTCACCTAAGGGGAAAAAAAAACTATTAACAAAAGGCTCAACTAAACAATTAGGTTTTCAGCCTAGCCTGAACACTGAATATATGTGTGAATACATGAGCACAAATTGGAAGGCTATTCCATATCTGTGGGGCTTTATAAGAGAAAGCTCTGCCCCCTGCTGTAGCCTTCACTATTTGAGGTACCAGCAAATAGCTTGCAACTTTTGATCAAAGTAGGTGTAGTGTATCAAAATAAACAAGTTTGATCAGGTGCTATGGCATGAGACCATTCAGTGCTTCTATAGGTCTATAGAAGTATTTTATAATCAATGCAAAATTTGATTGGGAGCCAATGCAGTGTGGAAAAGATAGAGATGATGTGCTCATATTCTCTGGTTCTAGAAAGGACTCTTGCTGCTGTAAATGTAAGCAAATGTGTGATCTTGACCATGTTAACATCTTTGTATAATGGTAAAATTTTCCTAATGCCTAACCTCTTCTATTGAAGCATGTGTTGAGACAACATCTAAAATGTATCATAAGGTTTTGCACAAACCTGTGGAGTCCATGCCAGCTCAAGTGCACACAGCCATTAAAGCGAAAAGGGAATACAAATACTCAAACTCTGAATTTCATGTAAGTATTTCAACATTTCCACTTTTCACACCAAGTTGGCAATAATATGATGAATACTGAAAATTGTTGTATTAAAATAGAAAAGAATGCAAACATTGAAGGCAAAAGCATTTTTACTAGTGGTCTCAGACATTTGGACCATTCTCTATACATACAATCTATTCACATACTTTTTGTGAACAACAAATCATCACAAAAAAATGTGCTTACTGAGCATCCTCTTCTAAAATCATGGGTATTAATATTCAATTGGCTATGGGGATTTGTGTCTATTCAGCCACAAGAGCTTTAGTGATGTTGGGCGAGAAGGCCTGGCATACAGTCAACATTCAATTAAATTCGGGCCATTCAACCGTAGCATGGACACTCCACAAAGCTGGGGTTTATGAAAGTGTTGCAATAAGAAAGCCATTATTTAAACAAGCCATATGAAATCCTGTGTGGAGACAATCTGTGGAGAAAATATATGGAAAATTGTTCTCTGGGCTGTTGAGACCAAAATTGGCACAAATCGACGATGCTCATTACTCTTAGATCTCCATTCTCAGTGTGAAGCAAGGTGGTAGTAGCATAATTTTTAGGGAAGGCTTTTCATGAGCAGGGGTTGGGAAATTTCTAAGGGTTTTGCACAATTTGGATGGACCAAATACATCGCAATCTTGGAAGAAGACTTTTCTAAACAATGCAACGAGAAGGGGCAGTGAAGTGAGGAGAGGAGATTACTAGCTATAGAAATGTGAGCGTGCTTGTGTCAGTATATTTTATTTGACATGCCACCCCTTGAATGATGCTGCCCTGAACAGTCGCCCACATTGCCCATGCCAAAATCTGTGTCTGTAGACGTGCAAAGGCAATTTGTGGTTCTACCAAGTATTATGTTTACAATGTCTGCTTTTTTTGGTTAACCTTTGTGTCACAATAAATATTTTGCACCAACTGTTGCATATATTTTGTAAATCATATGGTAAAAAAAAATTAATTATGTTGATTTGAATTCCATCTTGTGACAAAAATATGTGGACATTTTCAAGTAATTGTTTAATACACTGCATTGTCACTGCAGTATATTAATAAACCTATCAAACTATCGGCAGTTGCAGAGAATATGATGTACAGCATCCATTTCTTTCTAAAACATGGTCAGTAGGGTTAACAAGAATGACCAGAGTATGAGCATAACATGGTGGGTACCTTGTTTAAGTTACCCAAGTGGGGTTATGTACGATCTTTGCTGTTTGTACTCATCAACGGATCAGTTATACAGGAATACTCCACTAGAAACCCCACTCAACTGTAGAACCATGGTCACTATGTAATCGTACAGTTTCCACAGTAATGGAGAAAGGACTACATGTGTAGCCTAGATTGTGAGTCTGTTTTTAATTATGCACGTCTCATATATTTTTCACCCTACCCTTTTGCACTCATGATTTTATTGCTATATTTTCTCTGCTTCTTTTGGTCATCACTCAACTGAGCCATAGATTTATCTATTCTGAAGTCTGCATTATCAATAGGCCGACTAAAGTAAAAAGAAAAAACACAGACCCCCTTACGTTTCACGGACCTCACTTTGAGGACAACTGTTTAAGATAAAGTGAATGAGGAACGTTCTCAATGAGAAATAACATACCGTTATATTTTACTCGAGCTGTAAAAGCTGGTACTTATGGCCTGATTTAAATTCAGATACCTTAGAAGCCTTCTCAATTATATTCAAATAAAATTATATATATATTATATGTATATCAGGAAATCACAACCTAACGTCATAAACTCTATCCTCTTAGTTTCTGACCATTTTCACTGGAGCGATAGCTTTGTCTGTGTTAAAACATTCTGCATTGTGTTCATTTTGACAGTCATTAGTCATAGTCATCTATTGTCCTCTTGAATATACCTCTCTGTATGGTATTCATACTGATCAGCAAGGCTTGTGCTTTCAGAATATTTAATCAGATTTGTTTGAGAAGGAAGCTGGGGTCATATATCTTTTCAAAAATAAAATTAATCCATCAAAGCAAAGCAATTTTACCATTAACCTGTATTTATCCTTAAAAATTTAACTGACAACAGTTGTGTAATGTCAATCATCATCAGAAAAAGATATCTTGGGTGTCTATCATTAAAAAATAATTAGGAATCCATTTACAGTAAATCCACACAAAGGTTTTTTCCCCAGGTTAGTTTCATTCAAAGCTGTCAGCGAGGCTGTTCAATGTTGACATATTTTACTAATTAAATCATGAGAAAGGCGTGGCATGCTAAAATCAAAACAAAACAGATGCCAAGATCTGCCTGAGGGAATATTAGACAAAACAGTATTATAAGAAGGAAGGTAACAGCCATTTCTTCTAAACTACGAACTACTTCCTATTAATGCTCCATCACAACAGTAATAGGAACAAAGATATTAACCAGCATAAACACTGTATAACTTTCTATTTTTACTTCCTGTTTCTCATATATACAGTTAATTTCCTTCTAAACTACAAACTACTTCCTATAAATGCTCCGTCAGAACAGATATAGGAACAAGGATATTAACCAGCATAAACACTATATAACTTATATACTTCATGTTTCTCATATAAACAATTTTTTTAACTTTCTCCCTCCCTGCACTTTTCTCTCTGCACAGTTCGTCTTCTGTCTTACAGTCCTGATTTAAACAGGAAAAATAGAGGTAAACATGTAATCAGTGACAGAAAAAAACTGCTGAAACTGAGCTGTCCTTATTTATATTTTTTGTTATATATATATTTTATTTGTTAATAATCTGCCACATAATTCCTAAGTAAAATTACATTCCACTCTTAAAGTCCAATGTAAGTAACTTTACACTCTTAAAGTCCAGTCTTAAACACATTAAATATATTTAGTTTAAATTATATTTAGTTTTAGATTCTAGTGATAATTTAATGGAGAACAAAAGTCATTCATCCTAAACATAAGAGATAATGATCATGTTTAACTGTTAGATCTTAAAAACAAAAGAGCAAGAGTTTTTCTCCATTATTTTACAGCAGCATACATTATCATATTAATAAAAATATCCAGCGTAGAGTAGCGGATATAGTTGGGTCAAATTTAGGACTCAACGTCCAAGAATGCTATGCAGCTAATGATGCTGAGTTATGGCAAGGACATGGTTTGGATTATGAGATTTGACATTTGATATGACATTTTCCTCTGACCTCTCTTATCAAGAAGGTGTTTCTACCCACAGAACTGTCACTCACTCACTGTTTTTCATTTTTCACACCATTCTGTGTAAACTCTAGATACTGTTGTGTGTGAAAATCACAGGGGATCAGCAGTTTTCAGCAATATTCAGACCAGTCCATCTGGCACCAACAACCATTTTAAAATCAGAGATCGCATTTCCCCCATTCTGATTTTTAATGTGAACATTAACTGAAGCTCTTGACCTGTATTTACAATATTTCATGCATGCTGCTGCCACATGAATGTACAGGTGATCCTATTAAAGTGAACAGTGACTGTAATTTAACAACATTGAGTTCTGACTACACGTGAACCAGTTGAGTGAGTCTTCAGATGTTGCTGCATGTTACCTTCAATTAACATTGTGCCTGCTGCGCTTTATTTATATCGTATACGCTGTCTTCTATGTAAAAAAAAAAAAAAAAAGCTTCATAGAGACCTCCAATATCAACTCATACAGCTCAAGGTCTTCTCCGTTGGTCTATAAGTCTAGTGCCAGCATAAGGACAAACCCTGTCCTTTGGCTTCCGTCCAAGTTGTATACATAATCTGACATCTTTAATCGGATATCCAGTGTATTTTAGTGAGCTTAATATTTCAAACCCGGAAATCATACAAGGCAGCAGTTCTTTGAAGGAAAAGGTTCATGTAATGGGTAAACCTGTTAAGCTCATGACTTAACCAGAAATTAAAGTAATTAAATACAGAGCTGTAAAGTTCCTTCTATCCTGACTAGATGAAGGCTGTGTTCTGTTTGTCAAATAAAGCTTTTAATTCTTTGATTAATGTAGGTTGAACCTTAATTAAATACACACATGACCTTGCCAAAGTTCGCTCAGTTTTTATTTGCATATATAATGGACAGATGTGTAATCTGACAAACCATCTCCAAGCAAAATACAAGAAACACTAGATGTCAGTTTTCAGACTTAACAATATGGGATATGATTTTGTAAAAGGTTTTGCACAAAACAGTAAGAAGATTAATGGGAAAGACTGTAAAGTAGCAACAGACAACTCAGAAATGTTGGAAGTGGGTGACAGCATTCCTTTAACTGCAACTGCTACGATGATGATAATAATAATCAGAGCACAGGTCCTCCTTTGGAGTGATGCCTTCAACTTAAGGTAAGATTTTTTTTTGTTGTTGTTTTAAATTGCTGCTTTTGTAATGTGTTCTCTGCTTTATGGGCTACTTTAGTCCACATTTTTCTGCAAGGTGTATGGATTTGATTATAGCTCTAAACTTTAGTAGTGCTGAATAATAGTCTATGCTACCGCTAGTGTATGATAATGTATGCTACTTTCAATTCTAGCACCCCCATTGTAAAACACTGTCTGTCATCCTTGGCACAACCCTACATAGCAGGGGTCATCAATTAGCAAGACATTTGTGAGGAAGGAAATGTACAAACCGGATTCCAAAAAAGTTGGGACACTAAACAAATTGTGAATAAAAACTGAATGCAATGATGTGGAGATG
>JAQMYM010010613.1:0-25107 GCA_030014255.1 Parauchenoglanis ngamensis | reverse complement strand
GGAGAACAATGTGCAAATTTCAGTTTTTTTGCTGAACTACTCCTTTAATGGTCATCTAGCTTTTAGTATCATTGGTAGTACCATTTCATGTATAATGTCCTCATGCATAAACATTCATTTTAAAGCTGATTTTAAAATTGTATTAGATGTAAATCACCTCCAAACCACTATCTATTATCCTCATTTTACTCCAGTAAAGGAGCCAGCTCACCCTTCCCAGAATCCAGTTCGCTGTTTTTGTTTACATACCGAATAACCATACAAAAATGGTTACAATTTAAAATATAACTACTTTGACAAAACATCTTCAATTTCATGTTACAGTTTATGATTTATGACAGTGGAATCTCGATTGTATCAAAAATGGCAACTCGCTACTTAGCACAGAGACTTCTGGGAAAGCTGATCTAGCCTCTTTAAGTGTTACTTCTTCCAATTCAACATGGCTGATGGTGACAGATGCAGCATATCTCAGGAATTTCTGTCTAAAGTTTCTATACAAAAACCTCAAATCAATTAAGAAAACTTCAGACTATAACAGCTATAATAGCTTTTTTCTAAATAAGAAATTCATTCTGAGCTAAACTGCATAATTAATTGGTATTAAAATATATATAAATATACTGTTGGACATCAAAATTGAAATAAAAATATTACTGAAAGCCATTGTAAATATCTTTTAGCATCAATACATTTGTCCCATTATACTTTTACATTTGACTTTTTTTGATGCCTGCTAACTTCAAATATGTTTAAGTGATTAGGTGAGTTTTTAGGAGGAAAAAAAAAAATGCAAATTTACATATTCATTTAAATCTGAATACATTTTTAAATAAAATGTCTGCATATGTTTTATAATCATTTATACATGAAAGGATTAAGGATTTCTTTTTATTTACTCTGCATTATTGTCAGTTCAACTCCAATAAGATTTGTCATTTAAATATATAACAATAACGAAGTTCTTGTCAATGCCTGTAACATAACTTATTTCAGACAAATTCAGATTTTGTTTAACATCTGCAAACTCTTTCGCACTTTTCTGAACACTTCCTATAAATGTTCCATCTTAGTACACTTCTACAATGACCATGTGTGGTGCAGACTATCTTCATCTTTTTGGTTCATTTGGTCCATTCTGAAATATTTTCACCAGACAACTGAAACCTGGTCCACCAAAATCGAGTCCCATCCATGTGAACCCTGATCCGGTTAATTGTGAAAACACAATTTAATGATGATCTACAGCTTATTGACATAAGAAAAGGACTAAGGGCTTACATGACTGGGGTAGTCATGGTAGTTTACTTATTTTACAAAAGTGGCTCAGTATTTGGCTCAATAATATTTAGAAGCACTGCGCCATTTGCAACAATACGAGCACGTGGAATGATACTCACGACTTAAACTAAAGACTGCCTTCACGCCATGTAAAGATCAACACACCTGCATGTGTTGCGTCCACCAAGAAAGTTATGTTTTTTCATGCGGTTTGTCTGTTTGCTGGCTGACAATCAGGATTAAACAGAAACTACAGGCCTGATTTTAATATAACTTGGTGGAAGAGTGAAGCGTTGGCCAAGGAAGAACCCATTATATTTTGGAGCAGATTCAACTCAGGGGTCAGCTCGACGAATTTAGTTTAATTTTCGCTAACGTCGTGAGATACGCCATTTGGCCTTGGTGGAGGTCAGCCCTATCCGAGTCCCCTTCAAGTTGAACTAAAAATGGCTTAAATATAAATTTAAAGGAATATTTTTCATTTCAATGAATAATAGAATGAATCGAAAAAAGAGATCCATTATCGTTCCATTAGATTACTGACAATATTCAATAATATTGGCACATTAACAACTATATTAGAGTAACTATAGCTTAGTAGTAGTTTTAGTATTCTGTCTGTCTCTAATAAAAAAAACAAAAAAACACCTACCTTCATGACCTGCAGAGGAAAAAATCCCCAGTGTGAACTAATAAGAAGTGGCCATTAAAGCTCGTACCATTAAATTCATCAACTCAAGCATGCAAACAATTCAGCATGCTTGTAAATCAGTGCAATGTGAAACCAACAAAAAAACAACCCAAAACAAAACAAAACAATATCACGCAGAGCTCTGGTGCAGATTTAACTAGGCATGAAAACATCCTTAGTTTTTTTTTTACTTTTTTGCTTTTAGTTTTTTCTGCAGCTGTCAGTGGGTTAGAGCCGCTGTGTAACAAAGACTTGCTAAAAGCATTATGTAAATAGATTAAAATGTCAAATGTTTCAAAAACAGATTCAGTTGACAAAAAAATTCTAAGACAAGCTAAATTCTGATTTATTATTTATTTGCAAAGGGTCAGCAGACATCTTGCTTTTCGAGCCACAGCTTCTCAAGTTTCCTCCTAAACATCCTTATGAACATTTTTGCCACTGTTATCTGTCGACTTGATCGAGGCCTAGATATGGATTTAATTAATTTCTTCATAAGCGCACCACAAGGCAATGGATTCCACTGAATAAGGAAAACAATTCTACAACAAAGTAAAATCAGATTCAAAAACCTTTTCAGACATTTTACGGACTTTCAGACCAATAGAGGATGTGTCTCTGTTTCTCTCAAGCTTTCTTAATATTCTTTTAATTCTTATTTTTTAATCTTATTATTCTATTAATATTCCCCTCTGTAGCTATCAGCTGGATCATTAGAGGTCTGTAGCTGGATTTAGGGGGATCTATTAGTAGAAATGTAGTATAATATTCATAAGTATGTTTTCATTAGTGTATAATTACCTGTAACTATGAATCATTGTGTTTTTGTAAGCTTAGAATGAGTCCTTTATATCTACATAGGGAGCGGGTCCACTTCTACGTTGCTCCGCTACAGTAGCCCAGAACGGACAAACCTCTAGAGAGCGCCTTCCACGTTTCACATTTTGGGCAGCATGAATCTGGAAGGAAGGACCGTAAGGACAACAAAAAAAGAAAGTAAGACAAGGAAGAAGAGGAATCAGTGTTTGCTGGTGCTGGCTAAGTTTGAGAACCCAAATTTTGAAAAATGAGGATCATACTTATTATTAAGCTTGAGAAGAAGCAAGGGAGTGTGAATGTAAGTACTTGGAAGTACACTACGGGCACACGACAGCCACCATACGCGCTAATAAACGCTTGGAAAGGAGGTGTACGGGAGGGGCGTTCAGTTGTTTGAATCCTACATTGTGGACCTTTAAGTTTTATCCTTAATATTCTTATGGAGGTTTTTTCCACTCTAGCTGTCGCCATGATCATAAGCGACAACGACATATAAAAATCACAATGTACTGAAACTAAAAATGATATTTCTGAAGCTAGATGTAGATAAATAACATTGGGGTTCTGATCAGTCAAGGAGGGGAGATATGAATTGACATGATATGGTGTATAAAATATTTAACTCACATGTATGTTAGAAGTCAGAGATCTCCTGCAGGGGTAATACTCATGCATGTGGTACAGATGTGCTCAGTGCTTCTGTTTCTCTCTTTATCTTTCTGTCTCTCTGTTTTTTCTCTAAGAATTGTGTGAATGATGTGTCTCTGAGTTCGTGTGTGTGTGTGTGTGTGTGTGTGTGAGGTGTGTGTAACCTGAGTCCTCCCTCATTCTCTGTCCCCTCAGCCCTGAGGCTCAGACTGCACCATAGGAAAGGCTGCAGCTAAAAGTGTTTTGTTTTTTTCCCCTTTTGTTTTTCCCCCCCTTTTCTTTCTTTTCTCCTCTCAGTCCTGCACACAGCCCGCTGGGTCACACCACATGCCACTCCACCTCCCTCCTTGCTCTCGCTCTTGCCCTTGGTCTCTCTGTCTGCCTGTATATCTGTCTTTCTTTCTAAGACAACAGCAAGAGATTTTCTATTTGCTAAAGTGAATGGGTGGAATTTTTCAGCAAGGAGGAAAAAACTCTCAAATCTCTGACAATAATGGCATCTTTATAGCCGTCTTTAATTAAAATGACATGCTTATAATTAATGCACTTGCTCTAATTCATTATTGTTTCTGTAGTAACAACCTACACAGGGCCTTGTATGGTGGATGTTCTACTTAATCTAAGGTTAGAAATGTATCTAAAAATGGTTCTAAATATATAATCAAATGCAGGAGATGTTAATTTAACCTTAATGGAAGGAGTCTCCAGTATCAGCGCTTTGTAAGCAAGGATTATACGCTTATGTCTTAGTGATGTGACAAGCTGTGTTGTTTTTGCCTCATAACATAAATGCGAACAGAAACTAACTTGTGTGGCTAACTAACTTTCCACAATTTAACTGTAAATGGTTAAAAGTTCATTGTCGTTCATTAATGAATGTCATGTCATTCATTAATAAATGATAAATATTAATCATTGAATTGCTATGGTCTAAGAGAAATGAACGCTTCACTTATTGGAACATAAACAAATTCAGGGTGATAATAGCAGCCGTGTTTCCATTAACCTGCTTGATGCACAATCTGAAATTGCAGATTTTAAAATAAGTCGTGAATTGCAAAAAAAAATCTCAAATATCGCAAAAAGTATTTACATTCACACGAGATGGGTTTTCAGACCATTTAAAAAAGCAATATATTGCAAAATTGAATGGAAATGCATTTTTCGGATTTAAGTCACATAATGTGACGTGGAGCGCGGATGGAAATGCTGCCTTTATGAAAAAAGAGCACTCCGTAAGAGCGATTGCGAGAGGAGAAAACATTACGAGAGGAGAAAACGCAGCTTCAGAGCCATGACATTACTCAGTGGAAACAAAGACCAGTCACAATTGTGTTTTGTCAAAATATTTAAAATATCGCTTCAATTTTGAAAACCCGGCTAGTGACTCCACTTAATGGGCCGCATCGCACCCTCACATCAGATCCATAAAGGGAGAGAGTTGCGTTAGCGTGATCGATCATCACGTGATTCATGTAGACTTCAGATAGTGCCAGGAAGTTCTTGGCAGGCATTTTGATCACGTAAATACAGAGAGACAGAACTGCGATGTTGGGTAATTAGTAGTTAATAAATGCATTGATTTACAATCTTTATATAGCACACTAACATGTGAATGTTGTTACATTCATCCAGCCATTATCTGTTTATCCTTCAATAAACCAGCCAATACCAGCTGAGGCGGGGCACACCCTGGGCAGGTCACTGATCTGTTACAGGGCTAACACAGAGACAAACAACCATTCACACTCACACCTATGGACAATTTAGAGTAGCCAGTTGACCTAATCTGCAATGCGCAAACACAGAAAGGCCCCAGTCGGCTGTGACCTTCAAACCCAGCACCTTCTTGCTGTGAGGGGACAGTGCTAACCCCTGCACCACCGTGCTGTCCTGTAGTTACATCAATGTTTTGATTTGTTTTTTTAAAAAGTCAAATTCTGTCCTTTCTGAGGATTAGTGTGAACAGCTAGCATTACCTGCTTAGTTGACATTTTTCAGGCTTGCACTACCTTGGGTGAAGAGCGTGCTGCTGTTGTTTTTTGCTTTGGAATCTTTTTTCTATTATTTTGTTCTTGTATGGTAGTCAAGAGCAATCATATCCTAATGTTTATTGATATATTTAGATCAAGGGAAGAGAAGGAATGTTTCAGAAATTCAGATCGGATAAATTTTCTTATATTTCTGTAATTCATGGTGGTTTACCCCATGGTAACCTAAATAATATTCATGACCTTCAGATAGGACAAAAAGAGACTGACATGTGACTTTGAATGATGGTTATGAATTCATTAAATAAATATCTAATAAATGCAGAAACATTAATAGCATGTCAAGTAGGTAGTCTTTACCGTTTCCTTAATCCTTGCCTTTTTCTCTAATTCCGCAATGTTGACTGCATTAAGAGGAAGGAATTTACAATGAATACGCTGCTCCTGGTTAATGTTAGGTGTTGCTAACTTTACCCAGTATCCTAAAATAACCTGTTATCTGTTAACATTCCCTAAATCTACTAATTTAGTGGGGATGATTCACTAACGTGCTTTAAGGCACATTAGTCTGATTCAGATGCGCTGACAATATACAATCCGATCCTTTAAATGCTTCACCATTTAAAAGTGCATCACAAACAGTATATTCTGCTGCAACTCGACTGCACTGCTAGTATTTACTGCTAACTTCCAGGAAGTACTGAGAGACTCCACGATCTGTCACAGCTGTAAAAAAACAGTCCATTGGCGTGAACTGAGATGACTCTACAGTCTCTACTCTCTCTCTACATGGCTCTGTCCCAAGTGTTTTGTTCCTTACTTAATGTTATTTTTAACCTGCTCATCCATGCATGGTGACAGCTTAGAGGCAGCGCAAAAGGAAGAGGAAATAAAAATTATATCTTGACTTTAATGAATCAAGCACAACATAATGTAATAAATGCAGTAACAAGGTAACAACAACAGTTACTTTTGCTCTCACGGTGTCTTTTAAGGTTTTAGTACCTCTCTGACAGTCATGAGATTTGAACTCACAACCTTCTGGCCACTTCACCCACTGCTCCTGACCCTCCCACGACTAACTAACACTGTCGGTAGCTTATAACTCCTCAGACTCAGTGTGTTTCTCACGTCTCGTAATCTTCATGCAGCTAGTCATAATCTCAGTCTTTACAAATATCTCCAGCTCAGCTAAAAAAGTGAAACCCTCGCTGGCCCGGTGCGGCAGATTGAGCCTGATACGACACGATGTGCGGAAGAGACTTGAGTCACGCTGCTCCACAATCAAGCGACCAAACAAACAAATGCACACAGGGCTGATGTTGTCAGAGAGCCCGGCTGCACACCATCGGAACTATTAATAGCGAAACATGTACATAAGTCAAACAGCAAGCAACATTTCCACCTGTTACACCATGCTGCAGATCTGCTTCACACACACACACACACACACACACACACACACACACACACACCACAGACACACACCACTGACCATTTTAATACAATTTCATAAGAAACTCTGAGAGAGAGAGAGAGTGAGCGAGAGAAAGAGAGAGAGAGAGAGAGAGAGAGAGAGAGAGAGAGAGGAGGGTGTATACGTGTGTCTTTGTGTCTGTCTTTGTGTGTGTCGTTTTATGTGTGTGTGTGTGTGTGTGTGTGTGTGTGTGTGTGGCCACTGTTCAAACTTGTGCTGGCCATATGGCTACTGTGCTCAACCACTCAATCCTCATCTGCTCAGTATTAAAACCTCTAGTAGTGTTCAGTCCATGCCTGGGTGGCCTACATACACCACATATACACTCTCTCTCTCTCTCTCTCTCTCTCTCTCTCTCTCTCTCTCTCTCTCTCTCTCTCTCTCTCAGCCAATTCAGTTCAGTTCAATTCATGTCGAGTCAGTTCAGCTAAATTCAGCTCACTTCAAATGTTTCTTTTCCAGTTCCAAACAACATCTGCAAGTAATGTAACTCAACAATACATTTAATTTATTAATCCGTTAGTATTGTTATGTTTACAAAACATGACCTGTGTCCTAAATTCTACCCCACTCGCTATTCCGTAGAAACACTGCAGTGCATTCTGGGTCAGCTGTACTTATTATTTAGCCCCTAACCTCCTGCGAAGCGCTGTGGGATTTCATAAGTGCCCAGAATAAACTGCACTACACATTTTCACATTACTACAAAATGGCAAAAAGTTCCATTGTAGTGAGTGGGTTATGAATGACAAGACATGGTTTTGGACAACATTCTGCCAGAGGTCATGAAATAAAGTGAACTGAGTGTAACTGACCTGGGCATGGTTTCTGAAAAGCATCATATATTTACCATCATCATAAGTCTACCATCGCTCTACTGTTCTGATCTGATCCGAATAGAACAGAATAGATTGAGTTCTCTTCCTACTTTCACTACAGAATGACGGACCAGCAGCACAAATACAAAATAACACAAACCAACTGAAGCACTGACTCAGACCGTGTGTGAGCCGCTCTTTAATCTCCAAAGTTAAGAAATCGAACAGGTGGAAGACATCAGCTGAAACACACTGAACGCTGACTGTACCCTTTGTGCCACATGCAGCAGTAAAAATCAACCCTAAACGCCATGAGGGATCCTGACAATCAGAATACAACGGCGGAAAACTGCCATGTTTCACTTCGACTGAAAAAAGCCTCTTAAGAAAAACAGAGGCAGCTTCCATATGACAGCAATTACAACAAAAGATTAATGAAGACTCGATTCATATCATAACAGACCACAATGCAATCTAACCGCCCACTGTGTGTATATATATGTGTGTGTGTCTAGTTCTCCTACCGCCTGCTCAGTCAGCTCCTGTGTATTCTCCATCAGTTGATCACTTCCACCCTGTTAAGCTTTGCTCCAGCGACCTGCCAAAACACACATACACACATGCAGACACACACACACACACACACCAAATTACACCGGATCATCTTGATTCAAAATGCATGAAATACTACTTCATAGAGTGTATTACAATACATAATATTAATTGTGTGCAAAGTGTGTTAATTCATCATATATTGCAGTGTGTATTATAATATAAACTACTTTATCTTGTGTTTAGTGTGTTAGAGCAGTGTATACTATGATATACACAACTTTATTATTTGTATTATAGTGTGTTTATACAGTATTTTATAGTGTTAATTATAATACTTTATAGTGTGTATAATGTGTTAAAGCAGTGTGTATTACAGTGTGTATTAAAATATAAGCTGCTTTATAGTGTGTATAGTGTGTTAAAGCGGTGTATATAATAGCATGTAGTATACACTACTTTATATTGTGTATTATAATTATAGTGTGTTTTATATATTATTTTTAGTGTGTATTATAATATGAGCTACTTCTATTAGTGTGCTTGTATAATATATTAGCTGTAGTGTTTATTAGTGTGTTAAAGCAGTGTATATAATTGTGTATTTTACACTACTTTATTTTGCATATTATAATATGAACTACTTTATTGTGTGTAACGCTTACAATGTAAACCTTATTGTAAACCTTTTTGCACAGTCTATAGACTGAATCAGGGTACATTTCACTACATGTTGTACTCGTGTGACTGTGTACTTAAAGTGCACGTGTATATACCCCAGTATATGTGCGATTACCCCAGACAAACATATTAATGTCTTTCACTGTACTGAAAAACACCCAGAAAACCTGTTTAATATAAACTCACTTAGACAGGGAAGTTTAAGGGCAGGTGTTGGGGCAGTTTATAAATGTCCACAGAAACCACATAATATTTGTAAAGTAAGCTGTGTCTCACAGCTTCAGGGTTTGAACCTGAGCTCAGGTTATTGTTTGTTTTAAGTTTCACATGTTCTTCTCATGTCCATGTGGGTTTCCTCTGTAATCTCCTCCCAAAACGTGGACTCGCTATGCTAAATTGCAAGTCTAATTGAAGTGGTTACTGAAAATGAATGAATGAATTCTTACAGTGATGGGAATACTTTGTGGTTATGCATTACCAACATAACGTTTAATTGTGCATGGATGCTATACAACCTTCAGGAGAGGATAAATAACTGGAATGACTTGTTACTCCAGTGTCTTTTTCATTCCGGTCCAATCCTAAACCTTTATTATACAACAGAGTTGCATTCCAAGAGTGCTTATATTTAGTATAACAGCACTGAGATGTTTCATTGTTTCGCTGTTTTCATTACTCTGCTTGTCTATGTTCACTATGCAACGTTCCACTTCCAGCAACGATTCGACTGAAACCATCAGTACAGTAGAGTTAGTGACATCATCAGAGCACATGGCGCAAAATCATGAATATAACTTCAGACTTAAACTCTGAAAGCTTGTCAGCTAATTCCATTCCAAAAACTAAAAAAACCATTTGGCCATATTGTGTCCGAAATGTCAGCTACTCGATTAATTTCTTATGTATAAAATTGTTGCATAAAAGCAACATCACACTCCCAAAGTGTTTTACGCCTCTTATATCACAGCAAATTTGCAACTGATTACTCTCTTTAATTTACTAATGAAGGACACATGCGTTAATGTTGTGGAATGTTGTAAGGCGTTCCCACACCAAACTTTCTTTTGAAGTTAATAAGTTAAAAAAAAACGCAGCTTGTCACGTTAACAAGAAACCACAAAGTGTAAACACCTCGGTCCGGAAGACGCTCCCATGGTGGGAAAACATACTGACAGTTACAAAGCCCTGACACCTGAGACTCTTTTTTTTTTATAAATATCTCCGTGCAGAAAGCTTCACCATATCAACAGTCGGGTGTTTTGCTTATCTGTTTATTTTTTATCCATTTATTATTATGCCCAGGTTACACTGTAAAAATGTAAAAAAAAAAAAAAAATACAGTAATTTCAAGTTTTAAAATACTGTAATATTTACAACAAACAACTGTAAAACATGTTTATATTAAAGTACTGTAAAGTAGTAAAGTATTGTTTATAGTAAAGTACATAGTTTAGCGCCAAGAACCCAGTCAAGTTAGTTTGGTGGTGCTGGGATTTGAAAACATGACCATCTTATCTTTGGCACAAAGCCTTAATTCAGTGCAATCTTTTAGTGGCGTTAATTCAGTGTTAGAATCAGCGCAATCTAGTGCTAGTGCTGTTGTGGTGGCTCAATGGTCAAGACGCAGGGTACAGCTTTGAAGGTTGTGTGTTCACATCCCAGAACTGCCGAGGTTGCGCAAAACTCTTAACCTTCAGCTCAACTGTATCCTGCATCAACCAAATGTTGTAGAATAATCGTGTTCAATTCTGATGTTCTTCAGCAACTGAAGGACATTTAGGCTTCAGATAGGTTTCCAATTTCTGCTATTTGAATAAATGTTTTTAATATATAGGTTTTCTATTTGAGTTGGCTAGCAATTAAAGTATTATTAGAGTATTCCTTTAAGGTTCTGCGCAAGTAACCAGGAGGTTGTGAGTTCAAATCCTACTGTAGAGTCCTTTAACAAAACTATTGACCTCGATAAGCTCAGCTTTACACTAGCATGACTGCATACTGTCTCAACCGTGAGTCGCTTTGGATAAAACTATAAGGCAAATGAATAAAACACATAGGTAAATATCATATTAATTTCCCTACACACTTGTTAACGAAGAACAGGCTCAGGAATTAAAACTCGTTTTTTATTAAAAGCTTTGCAATGTTAAACTGATATTGATTTAACCACTCTGAATTCTGCTGAGCTGTTTACTCATCCCTCTCCATCACGTCTAGTGGCTTTTAATGACTATAATGTATATTATTTAATCTTTCTCATAAGTGCACCTAGTGGAGTGTGTGGGGGTAAGAGTGGTGCCGCAGTGTGTGTGTGTTTGTGTGTGTGTGTGTGTGTGTGTGTGTGGCAGGGTGAAGGGCACATCATTTTAATTTTTCATTTGCACAGTGTCGCTGTGTGCTGAAACTCTAGCCTTTAATGCTCAGTGGGGAGGGAGCTGAGCAGCATTGATTTTTACTGTTATCCGTGCCCTCAGAGGCCGTTGTCCTGCCACACACACACACACACACACACACACACACATGCACACACGCACACACGCACTTAACAAAGCTTTTAATTCAGCATTCAATTCAGCCGAACCCATAAGGACTTCAGAGAAAGACCAAATCCAATGTCTTTGAAATGAACAAAATAAAAAAATTCTCCTCACCTCATACCTTTTTATTAATATAAGGAATATGATTATGACCGAACAGCGCCTGCATGCTTAAAAGTGGATGGCAGCGCACTTTATTGCCATTGCATTAAGGGTCGTGTGCCATTCCCTGCACGCTTCAACACCACAACAGGATAACTGGCCAAATACACTAAAGGTTTTGCTTTATCCTCCCTTCACTAACTATCACTAACCACAAAGCACTTCTTCTCAAAGCGGTCAGAACAAAAACAAAAGTAGCACATGTAAAGCTAATCTATGTGCTAATACTAGTATACAAAATTGTTGTGATTCGAACCAATTGACAAAGTCTATAATCTATTTCATAAATCCATTTTGTATCATAAAAAGAGAATTATTCTCCTTAATTAAAGAGAGAGAGAGTTACGAATTGTATTAATGTCGATTTGTTTCCTGTTTTTATTCGGGTAGAGACAGTCAGCATAATAATTAGCTATGTCATTTCATAGTTTCATTCATAAAATGGTGTCTATAATTTGTTTTTGTTCATCATGCCTATAATGATTTTTTTTCCTGTGTTCATGAAGAGAGAGAGAGAGAGAGCGAGAGAGAGAGTGTGTTAGCCTGCTGTTAGCTATATCTTTTAAATATAGATGATGTTAGCATGTGCTAATTTCATTCCCCATACTAAATATGGTGGCATCGCTGACTGAACGAAACTCGCCACCGTTTAACATTCTTAAAAATAAAGCTAGCAGAAAACGTCCTGTTGAGCAATGCCGGAGGAGAACCATGTTTCCGTCCCTGGAGAACCTTTTGGTGGATTATTTATTAAGCGTATTTTTTGGTGCCATAATGAAGTGAATAAACATTTCCCCATTTTTATGGGAATGTTCAACGAACCACCATTTAAAGATGGCGCATTATTAACCCCACATAGTAGCAAGGCATTTGCAGTTAGCATTAGCACAGCTAGCTGGGAGGTAACATGCCTGCATGCTAAAATGTTTAGTAAGGAAGTAGTCTAGCCCATAAAGTTGAACATATAGGACTGATGAAGTAACCATGGTAACTTGTAGCCAGTGAGGTCACACTCATTCATGCCACTGGAATAAACACTTCAGGACATGCTGATTCCTTTTATTCCTCTAATAACTAAGAAATTTGCCAACACTAACAGTTTTTATTTATTTATGAACGAAGTCATACTTTTTAAAATCCATTTATAGTGACTTTTAATGTTGTGGAATGTCCACAAGACAAGTTAGTTCATGTTATCATTTATAGCAGCTATACCAGCCTCTCTCTTTTTCTCTCTCAAATAAGCAAGACAAAAAAAAAACAGCTTATCAGAAATCAGAAAGCACGATCTTCTCTGTCATGACAGAAATATTACTGTTACAACGCGCTGACACTGGAGACTCCTTCCATAAATGTTAAATAACCCTCTGCTTACAGAAAAACATCACCATGTCAACAAACAGGCTATCCATTGTGCTTTAACTAACCACACATATTATCCGTTTGTTATTATTCTTAGATTATGTCGAGTGTCCTCTGTACAAGTCCCTCTGAATGAGCTGTTACTATAGAAACCATGAGGTATATAAACCTGTGATTTGAATTATAACCAGCACTATTGTTAGAAATGCTGCTATGCAAAATGAATCAACAACTTCTGATCAATCAGACTCAAGAATTCAACGGTACTGTGGTGTAAAGGAAACTTGTTTTTAAAGTGTGATTTGGATAGTCATTCCATTTCTGCGTATTTAACTTGCGTTTTTACCATTCTGTAATCTGATTGTTGTGTTTTACTCTAGAAGCAACAAAATGTCTGACGTGTTTAGATAAACAATCATGTGCATTAATCTATCATTAAAGGCAAGGCATCTTGTTGCTTCAGAATTTGTTCTCCGCAGTCCATTTTTGCAAAAAAAAGAAAAAAAACAAAAAAAAAAACAAACAAAC
Source organism: Parauchenoglanis ngamensis (assembly GCA_030014255.1). NCBI lineage: Eukaryota > Metazoa > Chordata > Actinopteri > Siluriformes > Auchenoglanididae > Parauchenoglanis > Parauchenoglanis ngamensis. Next base: position 11,563 of record JAQMYM010010613.1, on the reverse strand, counting down.
AAAAACAAATCAAAGAACAAAACGTATGAAGGCAAGATGAAAAAGAGCTGAAAACTAAAATGAGTGAATTTTATCAGAGTTTTAGATGATGCCCTCGTGACAAATTCGCTAAGTGCACTAGATTTGAGTGTGTCATCATTTGCCTAAGTGCCCTTGTGAGGGTCTAGACCTATGGTGAGTGATCAGAGAGGGTAACGTTGTGCTTTGACATTAAAACACACAGTTACTTCTCAAAGAGTAGGTAACAGTCTCTATGTTTTATTGAGGGTTATGCTTTCTGCTGTTCTGGGTTCGGATAAATTGTGCGGTCAAGCAGTGTATAATACCGTGCTAAGAGTGGCCTCCACCTCCTCCACCTCCTCCACGTCTTGTGTGTGTGTGTGTGTGTGTGTGTGTGTGTGTAATCTAATCCGCGGGTCTTCGTCCCCGTTATCGGGTCATTAAAGGCAGAGGCGCTACCGAGAGCGCGCGCGAGAAAGCGGCCCACGGCCAACAGCGCGCGCCACTGCCGGGGCACCGCGGCGGCTTCGGTGTCGGGATGATATTTCTCCGCCGTTTGCTTCGTATCAAATACAAAAACACACACGGCACGTGGGAAAAACGGACGTGACGAGTCGGTGTAGCCTACAGACAGAGGAATCTCACAACCGCGCGCGCACGATGGAATAATAATAATAATAATAATAATAATAATAATAATAATAATAATAATAATAATCATAACACTATATATATTTCGAAATTGTATGTCTTCATATAACTTGATATGACTGTGACATAAATGTTCCAAGATCCATCAGTGGTTTATTAAATAGGCTAAATATTAAGTGAATGATGGTGTGTTCAATATTATTTATTGTTATTACATTAAGCTTTATTTGATTTCTATGTGAATTCTACATTTCATCCAAACACGTTCAGAATCTGGTTAAATAGGTGACTTGGGCCTATTTGATAAAAATGTAAAATACTCACAGTTCTATTTTCGCTTATAAGGCTTTCAATTGCGCAACACTCCCTGCATTTATTTTTAATGTGTCCTGATTATGAAAAACAAAAACATGAGATCTGTTCACACTACATAAAGAGATAATCTTTTAATGCTTTTAGAAGAATTGTTGGCGCTCTGGAGGGAATGAGTGATCACTGTAAAGCACCTGAATGTGTCCAAGCCTAGAATGAAGATCTAGCGCAGTGAATAAAGGCCTATCGCACATTGTGGAGAGAGAGAAAAAAACCACCAGAAGATGTGAAGGAAAATGATGCGGTTTGGGTTTAAAACAAAATTTGACTTGTTATGGGCTAAAAGCAGAAGTTTTATAACTGTCACATGCAGCTGAGGCTATAATCTCCTGCCTGTTTTTAAAGTTTGTTTCCTCCAACTCTGGATCACTTCAATAAACTGCGCCAATAAAGTACGTGGCACTGATTATTCCTGAACTTTCCTATTACTTTATAACACATTTATTTACGATTTAAAGAGAAAACATAATTGCAAACAAACAAACAAAAGATTAATAAATAAAAACACACCCTGATGGACTTACTCTGCGGAGTTGTGGGGTCAGAGATCTCCGAAACGGTCCAAACGGTGCGTCTCCGTGCACTCCGTTCACATGCTCATCCAAAACTATTCACGCGCTCGAGTGACCGGGAGCGCGGCGGACGAAAAAGAGGCGGCTGTGCGGAGAGCGCGCGCACCGCTGTCAGCGCGAGTCCTCCTGCACGACAACTTCACCACAAACTCACCCGACTTATACTGCACCGGAGCGGAACTGTCCGACCAAAGAAAAGAAGAAGAAGAAGAAGAAGGAAAGCCTAACAGCCACACAAATACTCAAACCCGCTCGCAAAAGCGCACACGCACAAACGCACACGCGGGGCCTTGCGCGCTTACGCGTATTTGACGTATTATTATTATTATTTTTGGTTACTCTTGTTTACGTCTCTAAAGTTAGCTCGGGCGCTCTCGCGCTCCGCGGGCTTTTACTTCATTATTAAATCTACTGAGCTCTCACGCAGCAACGTAGCCGAGCCGTCTCACGACGCGCATGCGCCCAGCTGCCGCGCGCGCCTAGGAACTGCTGGCTCGCCGCCAAAGCCAGACCGGAGAGGGGAACAGGCCCGGGGGATGCCAGCACCATGCACGCGCGTATTAATAGTATGGCCCGAGTGATCCACTGAGCCTTATTTACCCCGCAAACCAAACCGGGATGAGTTAGGGACCTTAGCAACCCGAGATTAACTCAGATTAATCCATCAGCTCGTGTGTGAAGTATGGGTGTGAGAAGGAGTGTGTACTATTAGGCTACACACGGTGGGAGAATAAGCAGTATCCAATAGGCTATCATGATGGAATATTATGATTATTATTATTATTATTATTATTATTATTATTATTATTATGCAAAATATTATAGCCCAATAGTCTAAATATGCATTGGTCTGGGTGACAGGATGAAGATGCATGCAGTAATCTTTACCCGTTAGGTATGTTAGATTTATGTTTAAAATGTACTCTGAAGCTTAAAACTGATCTTTTGCATGAATTGCTGTAAATATCTTAACCAGAATGCTCTCAGATCATCAAAAAACAAAAGTCAGATAGAAAAGAGTCAACTTAATATTAGAAATAAATGTGCAGTATAGCAGAGTGGTGAGGCGTTTGTATAGAAACGGCAAATGAAATTTATGAATTTGTATGCAAAATGTTTTTTAAATCATCTAATGAAAATATCTGTTAAATGTCACAGGTGATAAATGGGTTTTTTTTCACACTGGAAGTCTCTACAGGAAACGGATTTCGGAGCATTTTTCCGCTGTCCCTTTTTTTTCCCTAACAGAAAGAACCCTCTTTTTTTTGAAAGCGAAGAACCCGCACTTATTCAGGGGACCATTAAAAATTCTTGCTAAGATGTCAGCTTGTTATTCGGACACTACCGTACTTTCTTAGGAAAAGGCTTCTTGTAATGGCTTGTTGTATAATTAAGGTTTTCTTTTTGCTTGTAACCCTTCTGATGGAGAAAACCTCTGATGTAGGGCTCTACACAGTACCTATAAGAGTTCCCACAAAGCTCCCAAGGGTCCTAAGATTTCTAAAAATGTAAGCAACACTTGGATAGCTATCCTTTCTAGAGAAAACATCCAGGATAAAAAATGTAAACCTGGACACAAACATGTCAATAATATGAAGGCTATGTTTAAATAACCTGCTATTTAAAATAATAATAATAATAATAATATAATAACAATGAAAAATGTAATCATTTGAATAAGCATGATAATATTACACAACGTGATAAAACTCTTATGACATTTATTATGAAAGGTTTTATTTAATGTTAGCTAACATCTCAAAGGGATATAACGGAAAGGGTTGAGCTGACGAAAATGAATAAGCATGCAATAATAAAACTATTAAAAAATATAAAAATGAGTATGTGGCTGCATAAATTAAACGAGCACTGAGCAAGATAGAGGAAGAAACACACATTTCTTGTCCATCTAGTCAAACATGACGAGGAAACAAGTGCATGCATTTGCTTTGAAAGTGATTTTAAAGTGGTTTGAGTTCTTTTGACAAATAAAACCTGCCACCATTTTTCATGCTGTAGTGTTCAGTGATCTTTGTCCACTTGTGTATTCTTAGCAGAAGTTGCTGAACATGCTGATCCAGGGCTCTCAGACACGCTTTTACATTTTGGCTATTATTAGCAAATTACTAGCCATGTGTCTTATCACGGCATCTGTACAGGAAGTGAACATACATTCACATCGCATACACCCGACATAGATTTGTTCATTTGCCAGTTTCCACACAGCTGCGAGGCTTCGCTAGTCGATACACAAAAAAGACCCAAATGAAATTTTCAATCAAATTGTGAAGGACAGATTGACCTGTTGCTCATTTTATCGGTGGAGCACGTAATGGGTTCTGATGAGCGTAGAATATGAAGTCGGACATGAGGGGCTGCCAAGCAATGATTTGTGTAAGACAGTGACATCATCTTATGTCTGATCAAAGCAAATTACTCATAGGCCATAATATGGAGGAGTGCCCAGAACACACGCACGCACGCACGCGCACACACACACACACACACACACACACACACACGCTTGCTGTCTTTCTCTTTGCCTTTTGACTGTCATTTAGGCAAGTAAGGAAACAGAACCAAGTGAGAGAGAGAAAGAGAGAGAGAGAGAGAGAGAGAGAGAGAAAGAAAAAAACACATGTTCATATTCATCCAACATGCTTTGGCATGAAATATATACCAGTAATCATTAGAAAGAAAGAGAGATTAAGTGAGTAGGAGGAGGACATGGAGAGAGACAGAGACAGCGATGGAGAGAGAGAGAGAGAAACTTACACCCCTCTATGTTCGGACCACAATGTGTGATGATTGACGCACCGTTCTTTAAAGATATGAAAACTCCATGCTGTTATATGTATTGCAATAGCAGGAGGTAGCATTGATCCTAAACTACTCCACGGTATGCTGTGTGAAACCTTGGCACCATCCCTTCCTCATATAGATTAAAAAAAATCCCTCACTTCCATAATCAAATATAAACTCATACCTCATAGACACGTCTTATCTTTTCATCTGAATGCTGGATAAATACAGACAGTGTAATTATGGGATGTGGGGCTGAGTATTTATTTTTGACAGCTGTTGCTTGGAGGGTGAAAAGGTACGTATATGAGTGCGCAAGTGGTCGCTGGGGTGGGGCAGGGTGTTGGTGGTGGTGGTGTTTGGTGTTGGTGGTGGTGGTGGTGGTGGTGGTGGGGTTGAGGCTGGGGGGGGGTTGTTCACCCGGAGAGTCTTATTTATAGATGCAGGCGCTGTGCTTGCTGTGCTGACGCTGTAGAAGCACGAGATGCCACCAGAAGTGTCTGTCAAACAAATTAAAAATACTCCGAGTGGTGGCGTAAGTGGGGCCTGCATCTGGCATGGTCCCAGAGGCCCTACCCCCCACTCCCCCGATAGTGCACTGCACCGCACATTTACAACTTTGCGCAATAAAGCCTGAGATAGGATTGGACAAGCAAATACTGTTCTACACTCTAGAATTGGAAAATGTCAGGAAAATATCACAGACAGTGATGGTTAGGCAGATTTCAACAAATACATATCATTTATTATGTTCTAATTATGCTTTATTTATTATGTGACGCATATGATCTTGGGTGTTTAGTTCTTACAAACCCCCAGGATTCATCAGTGCTTCCAGACAGTTGGTGTAGTTGCTGAATATTTCATATTTTCATAAAGTTTAAAGGATTAAAGGTCCACTATGTAGCAGATTACATAGTCCCTCCCTTACCCCTCCCTTTCCAAGCATGTATTAGAGCGTATGGTGGCTGTCAGGTGCCTGTAGTGTACTTCGCAAGTACTTACGTTCAGACTGTCTTGCTTTTTCAGTGCTAAATAATAAGCACGATCCTCCATTTTTCAAAATTTGGGTTCTCAAACTTGTTAGCTAGCACCAGAAAACACAGATTCCTCTTCTTTCTTCTTCCTTGTCTTATTATTTTCTGCTTTGTCATCCTTCCAGCGCTTCCTTCCAGATTCACTCTGCGTCTTTTAAAAATATGAAACGTGAAAGGCGCTCTCTAGAGGTTTGTCCATTCTGGGCTACTGTAGCAGCGCAACATGGCAGCTCATTCTAAATGTATGAAACCACAACAATTCGTAGTTACAGGTAATTATACGCTAATGACTAATTATACACTTCATTTCTTCTTATAGATACCTTCACAATATCATGGACTTTTAAGATTTACTTTAACATCGGTCAGAATTCAGTTTGAAATCATTAACATTTTACAATCCTGAAAATAAATCACTTGATATAGTAATTCCCTCAAAAGTATCACGAGACTACAGAAAATTCACTGAAAATCAAGATTTTATGAATTATGTAAACTAGAAACGCACCGCATACATTTCCTCCATGTCTTGCATTTGCATATAGGAGTCTGATTGTCTCTTATAATGTATGATTCAGTGTTACAGTTAAAGTGATTTATTCCTCATATGCTACAGTGCTCACAGCATGTCATATTTTTTTATCCATTTATAAATACCTTTAATGTTGTGGAACAGCCATGAAACAAGTTAGTTTCTGTTATCAATTATGTTATAGCACAATGGTCACTTACTCTGTTCCTGGAGATCTAACTCCCTGAAGACTTCAGCTCCGACCATAATCGTGCCCACCTGACCATGTAATGATGAGCCTTAAGAGGTTCTTGATCAACTAAAAGAGGTGTGGTAGATTTTGGTTGGAGATGAAACCTTCAGGAAGGTAGATCTCCAGGAACAGGGTTGATGAACACTGTTATGGTAGATATAAACAGCCCTTCAGTCTTTCATGCAGTTCATCATGTTACCAAGAAACCACAAGGTCCTCTGTCCTGAAAACTTTCTCGTCACGGAAAGTTAAAGTTAAACAGCTTTACTTCTGACTGTTACGATGCACTGGCACTAGAAACGCCTTTAAAACGTTCACCATAGCTGCAATTATACGTTTTCCATTGTTAAATAACAACATTTTTAAGATGCATTTGTTATTATTATAGTCTTAGACTTTGCTTGGCATGTAGTGATAACATGTAATAATGACTGTATTATTGTAAACCTGTGATTTGCATCCAGACCTCTTATCAGGACCGCTGTTATAGAAATATAACACCTTTTGAGCAATGAGAATCAAAAACCAACAGTGCTGGGGTATAAATTGTAACAAAATGGTAACATTTTTACCGTAACAATCATGACACAACACGCTAACTCAATCACTTGTAGCGTGGAGATTTTTCTCTCTAACTAACATATATGATCTTGGATAATGTTCCTTATAGATGTGCTTCTTAAATATGAATTTATATACACTACCAGTCAAACGTTTGGACACGCCTTCTCTTTCATAGGTTTTTCTTTTCTTTTTTTTTGTTTTCTACATTGTAAAACAATACTGAATACCTCAAACTATGAAGCAACACATATACTGAATTATGTAGTAAACAAAAAAGTGTAAAAAACAAACAAACAAACAAAATATGTTTCATATTTTAGATTCTTCAAAGTCGCCCCCATTGAGCTTGATGATATTGTGGGCATTATCTTAACCAGCTGCATGAAGTCGTCACCTGGAATGCTTTTCAGTGAACAGGTGCGCCTCGTTAAACGCTTATTAGTGGCATTTCTTACCTTCTTAATGCATTTGAGACATACAGTAAATAGTAAACGGTAAATTATAAAAATACAGTATTTTTTATAACAGCCCTATTGAACAACTGGAGTAATCCATATTATATCAACAACCGTTCAACTAAGTAAAGAGAAACAACAGTCCACCATTACTTTAACACATGAAGTGTCTTTTAAGTAATAAAAATAAAGAAAAAAACATTGAATTAGAAGGTGTGTCTAAACTTTTGACTGGTAGTGTACAAATTTAAAAAATTAACAATCCACAAAGGTCTTTGATTGAAGGTTTGATGTGCTTTCCATCAAAAAGCGGTACAAACAGAGCACCTTTAGAAAGTGAAGAACTGTTTAATAATCCAAAGAACCTTTACGTAAGGGTGTGTGTGTGTTTGGAAGAACACATCAAGGTTCTTGGTTTCTGCATCCATTTGTTCTACATCCTATAGTGTACAACATAACTATCATGAAGTCTTAGCTTCTTAATTATTCAGTTATTTGGTAACTACACACAGAGGGGAAGGATGATTGAATCTCAAATCCTAAAAGATTCTTCAGTTTGTCAGTCTCCTGGAAGATTTTTATGGTTCTACATAGACCCCTACAACAGAAAGCTCAGCATAGAGAAAAAGTGTTACGCGGAAGAAGCTAAAAGCCCTCAAGTAGATTTCAAGGATGTACATAAAAGACTACAAATTGACAAAAAGTGATAAAAAATAAGCACATCTACAGAAGACACACACACACACACACACACACATTAAGAGTGTATGAAGCTGCACAATTCATTCCACTGGAGCACCTCCAGTCTCCACTAGTGCTTCATTTATCCAGGGAGGACATGTTCATAAAAACGCAATATTTCATAAATCAAACACACACACACACACACACACACACAGCCTACGCAGCTACGCAGTCACCTCATAGTGTATGGTCAGTGGCCCTGGAGAGCGGCTCTCTGATGGGGTTAATGAACTCGTCTGAGCAGTGGGAGCTCTGATCGCTCCAGCAGCCGGCCGCCGCTGGAACAAAGGAAATATTTAACAGCTCGTAAATCCTGCTAATATCCCACTGAGAGGCAAGAGAGGCTTACACTTACACAGATATCTCAAACAGAGGGTCGGCAGCAAGGGAACGCATGGGTGTGTGTTCATGTGCATGTATGTTTGTATGGTGTATGGAACTTTCACTGAAAGCACCTACAGCTTAGTAGCTTAGTGCAGGAGCTTGTGTACTGTCAGCAGTGTGTGTGTGTGTGTGTGTGTGTGTGTGTTTGGGATGAAGATGTCAGTAAAGATAAGGATAAAGATGATGGTTTAATTATGAAACCTCCTAGAAAAAGAACTAATTCGTTAAAAAAAGTTGAGGCTTTATTTTAATTATGGAAAAGATATAAAGATAGCAAAGTGCATTTAAATATTAATGAACCTGTAACCTTAAAGTAACAACAATCGATTATCACTTTGTTATTACAGATTCATTTCTAATTCTTAATACACAAATCACATGAACCATTAAGGTTTAATGAAATTTCAAAGCTGATTTGATGGAATATCACAGTAGCACGAGTAACCACACCTCTCATTAACATATTCATATTCAACCAGTAATACCTGCACCTGAGCAATTGCATTTACATTAATGTAATTATCCAATCAGCCAATCATGCGGCGGCACAGTGCAGATCAGTAGACGTGCAGATCATATCAAATGTGGCAAGACTGTGACTCTAAAAGACTTGAACATGGCATGGTGGTTAAAGCCAGATGGGCTGGTTTGAGTTTTTCAGAAATCTCCCAGGATTTGTATGCACAGTGGTCTTTACAGTTTACCCAAAATGGTGCAAAAAAACAAACAAACAAAAAAAAAATCCAGTGAAGGCTTTTCTGCATGTGGAAATGCCATGGTCATGAGAGAGGTCAGAGGAGAATGGTCAAACTGGTTCAAGCTGACAAGAAGGCTACGGTAACTCAAATAACCACTCCTTACGAGCGTGGTGTGCAGAAAAGCATCTCAGAGCAAGTCAAACCTTCAGGTGGATGAGATGCAACAGCAGAATGTCAGCCAAGAACGGGACTCTGAGGCAACAATGTGCACAGGCTCACCAAAACTGGGCAGTTTGGAAAAAAGATTGTCGTTTTGTGTTGTTCTGATTGTTTTCCAAAGTGCCCTGTGGATGATGCAATGATTGTATCAGTGGTGTTGTAGGACCTACACAGTCACTTAGCCCCATAGAACCTTGTTTAAGATTCAGTCAGAAGACAACAAAACCTTTTAACTTCTTACATGTAAACACACTTTAGAACGTTGTTCTTTTTACGCAACCATGAATGCATAATAATTTAATAAAGTATTCAGTAATTTTGGTTTACAAAACATGAACATCGACATTGCTGCACCTTTAGAATTACTTGCAATCAGCTACTTGTTCATATGTATACGTAAGTAGAGGTGTAAATTTGTACAAATCGCTCTCTCTCTCTCTCTCTCTCTCTCTCTGTCAGTAGTGATAGGAATTCTACCTCTCTTCAGGCAGTCAAATAACTGAGTCAATCAAATGACTCAGCTAATTGACTCAGCTATTGACTCTTTCATCTCTTTATTGTCTAAAGTAGACAGTTTTCATCATTCTGACTTGTTCTTCTTTGCCTAACTATGACCGAAACTGTCTAATGAATTTATATTTTTGTCAAATATAATATGATGTATTTTGAAGAATTAAAAAAGTCACAAAAACTATGCACTGAAATTGTAACAAGCATCTCTTCACATTGGGCTGTTTATCCTCATCATCCATACTAACATATACAATGCATACACAACATATTTCCCTACGCACACAGCTTAGAGTCATACATATGTATCACCATTTACACTAACAAATTAAAAAAATACAAATAATACAAAAATACTATGATGCACCTAAAAGACACAACTCAGTACGGTGACACTTTACTACTGCACAGCTTTCTCTTGATATTACTTGAACCCATCAGTCATTTTATAGATATTTTATACTCATGGTGTCATAAATTATTTGTATTATTTGCAGGCTGCAGTAAAACTAAACTAAAGTATTTTGCTTCTTCATCAATAATCACTAAAGGTCAATAATGTGTTATGTTGAAAGTACAACATGGAATAAATATTAGAATGTGGATTTTCCCCCTCCATATCAGTAACTATAAATAACATTAAACACCTAAAGTGATTCTGACAAACTGAGTGATTATATCAAGGAGAAAAAAGATGCGGGTTGTAGCGATGAGCTGCTCATTGAAGTATCAGACACAAACCATTAACATGTCTGTCACTGCATGGCCATGTGAACACACACACACACACACACACACACACACACACTTACTTGTAATTCTATCTTTGTGAGGTGTTTCCACTGACTTGTGTGTTACTGTAGATAATTAATGCTATGCCAACACCTAACCTTAACCTTAACAGCCAAAAAGAAACCATTTACACTTTTAGGTCTTTTTTTTTTTTTTTAAAGAAAAGCTGCTTTTTGTATAGAAAATTTTGCTCATGAGGATTAGTCAAGGGTCAAAACTTTCATATATTCTTATCATTCTATCAAGGGATTAAAACGTGCCTCACAGCCGCACAAGTTGTACAGCGTGTAAGAATGTCGCTGTTAGAAATGTTGTATCTGAGGTTAAAGTTCAAATCGTTCACACTTTTACTGACTCATCCTAACCTTAAAATGACTGTTTGAAGCCTGGATGTATCAGTAGACTAGTCATATGACAAAGAAGACAGAACAACAGAGAGGCTGTATGTGTGTGTGTGTGTGTGTGCCTTGTCCACCACCATTGTTATTTCATTAGGGTGTAGGATTACTTCCATTAACTCAGCATGTCGGCTGGACCTAAAGAACCCCCCCAACCCCATACACTTGCGCACACGCACACGCACACGCACACGCATGCACACACACACACACACACACACACACACACACACACACATACACCTCTAACACATGAACTTTCCATCAAAGTAACTGTAGGCTAGGTCAGTTCTAACTGAATTAAGGGCCTGACAGTCTTCTAAAACACACACACACACACACACACACACACACACACTCACACTCACACTCACACACACACACTCACACACCTTTCATCTTTCATTAGGCACATAAATTGAATGTTTTAAGGGCTGTGAGTCTGTAAGGTTGTACCTCCTGCACTGGACTGCCATCTGCTCTGCAATCTAGGATGCTTTATTGTATTTCTATAGGGGGAGAAAGAGAGAGAGAGAGCGAGAGAGAGAGAGAGAGAGAGAGAGAGAGAGAGAGAGAGAGAGAGAGCGAGAGAGAGAGAGAG